>QEPC01001081.1:1035032-1109088 GCA_003113815.1 Sphenodon punctatus | reverse complement strand
TTTGACCACGCTTCCCGGGACCTTCCCCCGGCTAGCCCGGGAAGCGTGGTTGAACCTGACCCCATGTGGGTATTGAGCGTGATGAACATCTGGCGCACGCCGTTCAGACGTTCAGGGCCCTTTGGCCCCGCGGGGGGGTTGAGCGTGGTTCAGTGTGGTTCAGCGTGATCTCGTAACGTCTGAAATCACCCATAATGTCTGAAATCACCCTATTGTTTCATATATCATTCACTTGAATAGGACTCTCACCTGGGCTAACTGCTGGTACAGGTGTTATCCACTCAGAGGATTACCTCCTGTATCTCAGCTACTAATTACTCTGCCAGTTGCAAGAATGGCTATGTGATTTTCTCTATCTCGTGTTCTGCAGGGGGGCAGAGAAGACAATACAAATGCTCCTTCTTGGTGTTACCATCTCTGTGAGTCCATAAAGTCGGCTGGAGTCTTGTTACTGGTTTTTTTGTTTGTTTGTTTGCTTGCTTTGCATAATTATTATTTCTAACATCAAAAATTCAAATATTTCTTTATGAGCTGTTGTCTTATTTACATTCCAAATTCTAAAAATTCCCTCATAAATTATATGATGTCCTATTTATACTAATTAGATATTCTCTGTTTACAGCTTGCTCTGCAGGGGAGTTTCAGATGCCACATAATATACTATCTAAAACTGACACTTGTGCCGAGTGAGTCCATAATGTAATGCATGAGATACACAAACCTTCCTAACATTCATGGGGTTTAAACAACAGCATTTTATCCTTTCCGAGCAGAGCTGCCAGGGAAACATTTCCAGGGCTCAGTTCTTCTGCTACTGGAACATTTGTTTTTTATTCTGAATATTTCAGCACATCTATTTACCTTGCACTATATTTAGTACCACAGTGCCAAGATGGCATATATAAAGATTCAATTGCAATTCCCATCTGATGTCCCTTCCCTCTCTTTTTTACCCCTTTTTTATGTCCACACTCTGAATTCAGCACAAAGTTGGTGTGTTTAATTTAAAAAGAAGTAAAACGCTCCAGGAGACGCCTCAGACCACTGCAAATCACCTACTTTATAGAGGCAGTAAAATTGTGTATCGGATTAGAAGTGATGCTGATCTGAAATTTATGATAACTTTTAATGGCATTATAATTTTTTTCCCCTGTGCGCATAACAGAATCGTTTGGATGCACAGTACAGCAAGATGAAATTTGTAAGTGGAAAACATTACATAGGCAAGCACAGAGGAAAAAAGGCTGTGGAATAATTTGGTAGACCCTATTGAGCTTCAGAAAGTGGTTCTTTCTATGCACTGTGCAGGGGTTTGGACAAGTGAAGTGGAGGTGTAGGTCTTATCAATAGGAGAGAGTCAGCAAAGAACTTCGCTTAAGACCCTCCCAACATTTGAATCAGACCTTGGCTGCTCTAAACCATTTGAAACCTGGTTGTTACAAGCTGAGTGTTTTTTTCTGACCAGCAGAGACAGACTAATTTTTAACACCACACAATAATGCAGTACCCCCTGAGGCTGTGCCTACCTGCAGGATACCTGGGAATTCTCCCAGCCCAAGCCTAACACAAACCAGTTCCATTCTGCTGTGTTATCCAGCCCTATTGCCCATTTCATCCAAACCTGCTTAGAGCAGGACAGGGAAAAATGCCAGCTGGTAGTGCACTCCAGCACTTCCAGTCTTGCCGTTGTCCTACTGGAGAGAGAAATTCTCATAATTTTCAGTGTAGAGAAGGCTCATGCAGCTAAACTAGGAGTTCCCAAACTTTGTTAGTCAACAGACCACTGACACCAGTCCTCTGAATTTCTTGCAAGCAACCATCAACTCGCTGGAGATGGCCCTGGCATAGCACATATTCACTACTCTGTGAACACTGAGGCCAGAAGGGGTGTGCATGTCGTTTTTGTTATATTGATAACGAAAACAAAAATTGTCATTTTCATTATCATTATTGCAATAACGAAAATTACAACAATAAGAACGAAACCAATAATGATAACAAAAGTCGTTATTCACTTTGTTATTTCCTGGAATTGTTTTTTGGGAGAGGGGAGGAGGGAGTAGATATCTCTGAGCCAGAAACAGTGTTGAACTCTTGAACTGGGAGGGGAAGGACCTGATGGCCAATGAGCAGCGCAAGCCAGTCCCAACAGTTGAATTGTGCCCTCTGATTCCTCAATGCCTCTGCCTCCCAGAACCAATCAGGAGGGCTCTGAGTGAGGGCACTTCAACCCTTTATGTTGAAGGGCTCGGCTGCTTCAGAGTGCTTTTGTTAGCTCTCTTGCTTTGTCAGGGTATGTTTGCAGAAGCTGGTGCTTGCACTAATCCATATACAAATATATCCCTTATTCCTTACCCTTACATTTTACCTTTTTCCTTCCCCTGCCTGTTTCCCCCTGTAGGTACACATTAGATAGATAGATAGATAGATAGATAGATAGATAGATAGATAACTCTGAATTTTCCTTTCCCCTTCCCCTGTCTGTCTCCCGCTGTATATATATTAGGTTTATAGGATAGGAGTATTTTGTATTATACATAGGTTAGGTTTAGCTTGGATTCTGCATACATTATATAAATAAAACTACATATTGTATACAGTATATATTGTGTGCAGTTCTTTCTGTATCACAATGAGAAGGAAAAGGAGTTCAACTGCTGATGAGTCTGGGGCAGGTGGCACTGGTAGAGGGCATGGCCATGGCATGCATGTAGGAGTTGGGCGTGTCTGCTAGTGCTGACACTGGTGCCAACCCACCACCCAAAAATAAGAGACCAGCATTTTTCACCCCCAAGTTGCAGGTCTTATCAGGGGAAGAGGCAACAGAGATTATTATTGGAGGAAAGGCATCTGTGGAAGGCAGGGTGCTCTAGGACCGAGGGGGAAGGGAGCCCCAGGAGCATGGGGTCAGGGTACAGGTGGACCCTGCTTCACACCCAGGTCATGGATGAAAGCCACACTGCTGCCAACGTAAGGGGATCATTGGACACCATGGTGGAGGGATGGCTAAGGGAGGAAGCACCTTTCACCAAGGGGTTTGTGGTTAGTGACAACACGATCAACATAAAGAGGGAAGTGCAGGATGCTGGGTTCCCAGGGTGAAAGCAGGTGTGGCATCTTGCATGACAGACTTCACCCTGAGGAAGCATTCTCCAATGGAGAGGGTGCAGACAGTAGAGGGGGCTATACAGTGGTGGCAGCAGGGCCATAAGGAGGGACAAAGTAGAAGCAGGAGGGAGGGCATGCAGCGCACCCCCAGAAGCACCTCTGATAGCAGGGCCAGAAGCAGCAGCTCCTTGGTGGCCAGGCCCATCACCCACTGGACCACAGCAGGGCAGGCAGCATGGACAAAGGCAACTGGGGAGGAGGTTAGCAGCAGCAGCAGCAGAGGCAGGAGCCTGACAGTGCAGAGATGACAGTGGAGAAGTATCTGGAGGAGCCAGTGTTAGACCTCAGCAGTGATCCCCTGCAGTACTGGGCAGAGAAGGGGAATATTTGGCAGGCCCTGACCAGGGTAGCACAGGAACTGGTGTCCTTCCCACCAACCAGCATGCCCAGTGAACAGGTCTTCCCTCAGGTGGGGAACATCAGAAGTCCCCACCGTATGAGCCTGGGTGCTGGGTTTGTGGAGCAGTTGCTGTTCCTGAAGGTCAACCTGTTGCTGCTGGGTTTCCCTGAGCTGGTGGTGGACTCGGAGTGAGAGGGCAGTGGCACACTTGAGACTTCCCCAGGGTCTCTCTCTTGATGCCTCCTGCTCTCACCCCAGCAGTCCCCATGCTGGATGGGGCTGCTGCGCCCCCCTTTCTCTTTATTTTTCCTCCCCCCAGGGCAATGTCTCTCTCTCCCTCTTTATTATTCCACACACACACACACACACCAGGGCAATCTCTGCAAGTTGACACCCTGTAACATAGAGTAGTGCCAACAGTCTGCCTGCCATTCCATCTACCTCACATAGTGCCATTAGGCCACTCTGGGGCACACTCTGCAAGTTGAAGCCTTGCCTTTGTGTCAGGTAGGGATCTAACAGCTGAGATTTACAGACAGGGGCAGTGGCTGGACTGCACTGGTCAATGCTACCCACTATACAGAACCAGAGAGAGAAAGAGGGAGGGAGGGAAACACGCTGCTAAGAGAAAGAGAGGGAGACATGCTGCTGCCCATGCCACCACCTGCCATACACAACCAGAGAGAAAGAGAGAGGGGGGGGACTCTCCACTGGTATAATGAGAGAGGGGAGGGGGGGAGAAAGAATGAGGTGCATCCTGCCCAAACTTCCAGCCACCTGAACCAGAGAGAGAGCTCATCTGTGGTATGTGCTCATGCTCAATGCCCACATCCAGCAGCAAACCCGCCAGAATGAGACAGAAACACACAACATATGTGCCTGTATGCCTGCACCTGCTATCACCTATCGCAATGATTGAATGAAGTGAGCCCAATCACTGATTAATTCTTTTTTTCTCCTATGCCCTTCTCCCCATTGGGCAATTATTTGGGGGCTTCCCAAGGCTCCCCCCAATGGGGGCAATCTCTCTGCAACCTAAAGACACTTTGCCACTTGAGGGCTTCAAAATGACCAACCAAGAAATGTAACCAAGTATATATCTCACCTTAGCTTCCCAAGGCTGCCCCCCATGGGGTGATCGCTCTGTGAGAGCAGGCAATGCACTTGCCGATCCCCGCTGATGTCTCTTCCAGAACTTCTCTCTCTCTCTCTCTCTCTCTCTCTCTCTCTCTCTCTCTCTCTCTCCCTGGCACACCCACACAGACAGAAGCCCTTCCCCTCCTGGGATGCTGTCTGCAAGTTGAGACCCCAGCACATCTTGGGGCTAATACTCTATCAGTGCTGCTGCTGCTGCTGCTGCTGCTGCCTGCCTGCCTGCCCATCACCCACCTGCCCTGCTCCTCCACTGCCACACGTATGCTCCACCACTGCCATCTGCCCCTCCTGGGGTGCTGTCTGCAAGTTGAGACACTGGCACATCTTGGGGCTAATACGCTACCAGTGCTTCTGTTGTCAGGTAGGGATCTGACAAGTTTTTTATATAAAGAGATTCTGCCACCTGCCAGAAGAACCACAGAGGGATAATAGATTGGACAGGTCAAAATTGGATGGTAACAAATATAACTTTTACAAACAAAATTCAAAACACATTTTAACTATAAGGAAAATAAACATTTGAATTATGTGTAAAAAATGAAAGAAAAAAAAAGTTAGGATTCTTCTGCCCTGTCCCCTGGAACATGGGGAAAAGGGGACAATGGTTCATGGGACAGAGGTGTAGGGACCTCAGTGACCTCTGCCCCATGCTGCCTTGCAGCATCAAGGGCCCCCAACATTGTTGCCTTTCAGTGCATCAGGGACTGGCAGAATGCCTCAACAGCATCCTTTTCAGTGCTGACATACTCCATGTATGCCTGTGCCTTCTGCTCCCTTATCTGGAGCACCCGGAACCACTCCACCAGACTTTCCTCCACATCCCTCGTGGTGCCCTGGAAACCCTCAAGGTACTTGGTTGCTGTTGTCCTCAGTGACCCATGAAATGCCCTCACTTCGGGGGTGTCCTCATCCTGTGAGTTACCCTGCAGGTAAATCCATATAGAAGGGGCTGCCCTGAGGGATTGATGAAAGGGGCTGGGCAAGGATCCCAGGAAGAGCTGGGCTTGGCTGGGCTGCAAAAGCTACCCTGAGGGATCACCTGCAGCTGTGTGACTCTGCGTCTCCTCCCCCTGCAGGTAACTCCATATAGAAGGGGCTGCCCTGAGGGTGGTGCCAAAGGGTGAAGAGCCGTTGGCAGCGTGTTAGTGAGTGGAGGCGGTGGAGGTGACCATCCTGCTTGCAGAAGCCAGGGAGCGCCTGTGACACTGGAGGGGGCTGGGCTTGCCCCACAACAGCCTGCTCCCACCAGAGCCTACCGGAGAGTGACTGGGTACCTTGGCCCCTGTCCTACTTTCCCCTCTCCTGGTGGCAGAGGAAGAGGGGGAGGGACCAAAGGGGCTTTCCCCAGTGACTTTGGGGCAGGGTTTCCATCCCCCTAGGGCCTCACCTCTCTGCCGCTGCTGCCGTTGCTGTGGCATACACCGCTGCCACCAAGAAGGGGCTTTGGCCCCCGACAGGACCCGAGGTGCCTGGCCCAGGTGACATCCGCCCCCTCCCCCTGTTGGAGGAGGGGAGTGGGGTAGCACTCGGCTTACCAATGCACTTCCAGCCCAGCAGGGTCAAAAGCCACCTGCTGCCCAGCCACGCCGCAGGCAGCACGTCGGGGTCCAGGCAGGCAAGGGTGGGGGTTGTTGTGTTTTTTATGTTTTTATAATTTTGAATGGGACAGAAGTGTAAGGGGGGATGGAGAATTTGTTTGGGGGGGAAGGTCAAGGGGACTGGGTTAGGGGGGCAAGGATGGACCCCCTTGGTGAGAGGGAGGGATGCAGTCCTTGGGGAAGGGGGGATTGCTCCTCTGTGGCAGAGGGGGGTAGGGGGTGTGAGGGTTGGGGGTAGGGGGTGGTCTCCTCTGATGCCAGGGAGGAGAAGCCTGAGGGGAGATGGAGGGCCGCGCCGGGGGGGCTGCAGCCATTGGGGTCGTGATGGGACAGAGGAGATATGGGTCTAAGCAGGGTGGTATAAGATCAGTGAAGTGGGACAGGTACCTATTGCAGGTCCCGCTCACTCACCCCTTAGTGGCTGGACAGGGGAATCAAGATCAGAGTACACCTGATCCTTTGCTGCTGCTGTTGAACATGAGATCGGTGGTCAACCAAGCAACAACTATCCAGGAACTGGTCCTGGACTGTGCCACCAATCTCGTGGGCATTACGGAAACCTAGATGGACCTTGAGTCGGGGCCTGTCTTGACTGACCTTGTTCCAGCTGGGTATTCCGTGCAGCATCATCCACAGTCAGAGGGATGGGGGGTGGGGTGTAGCTATGATTTTTAGAGAGCGGTGGTCGGTTAGGAGATATCTGGTGCAAACCATGGTAGGGATCGAGGCTCTTCACCTGGTGTTTGATTTGGCGGGGGACAGTTTGGGGGTGCTGCTCGTATACCATGCACCTACCTGTACGACAGCTTCTCTACATGCTCTGGCAGAGGCAGTGGTGGGAGTGGTGTTGCAGTCCCCAAAAGCATTAGTTTGGGGGGGTCCTCAACATTCACACCGATGCCGGTCTCTGGGGGGCAGAGCATGAGTTCATGGTCATCATGGCAACTATGGGTCTGCCCCAGATGGTCAGCAGCCCGACACACCAGGGGGGACATACTCTCGATCTCATATTTTACACCGGGCTTGAGGTGGGTGTTCCGCTATTGGGAGAGATATTAATGGTGCCCTTGTCATAGTTGGATCATTATCTCCTACGGACCTCTCTCTCAGCGCATGTATGTCCCCAGAAGTATGTGGAGCCAATTCAAATGGTTCACCCCCGGAGGCTAATGGAACCAGAACGGTTCCGGTTGGCCCTCAGGGAGTTACCCTCTGACCTTGATGACTTTTTCATCGAAGACCTCGTTGCACTATGGAACATTCTACTGACTGAGGCCATTGATCGGACGGCTCCTAGATGTCTGCTGCCCAGGCGACAGCACCACAGGCCTATGTGGTTTTCAGAGGAGCTGCGAGTGCTGAAGCGAGAAGGGCAGTTGGAGTGACGGTGTCGTCATTATCGTACTGAAGCCGACATATTGCAGCATAGAGCCAGTTTACAAGCATATGCCGAGCCTATGAGGGCAGCAAAAAAATCTTTTTTCGCTCCTCTTATACCATCTGCAAAATCTCACACAGAGGAGTTATTCCAGGTGGTGTGGGGGCTGGTCAGTACGGCCTCTCTCCACCCCTGGAGTGGAGTCATCTACAGCATGCTGTGATAGGTTTGTGAATTATTTTGTGAATAAAATTTCTCAGATTCACTATGTCGAGGAATATTTTATACTTACACACTGATGTTTGTGAAATCTGTCAGAGTTTCTTTATTGATCTCAAAGCGCAGAGAGAGAAAGAGCAGAACTGAATCCATGCAAGGAGACAGCCTGGTCTGCCGGATTGCAGATTACATAGGTATTTTATAGGTTACAATTCAAACAAAGAGTTACATGCATGTCACTCAAAGCAACGTCATACAAAGGTAAAAGGTTACAGCAATTGTTTACATACTCAGCAACATATTCTCAAAACAATATAAGCTAGACTGTTTATAAAGTACGGTGCCTAAACAAAGCCAATTAACTAGAACATCTGCAAGGCTCTTTCCTCCTATCTGCTGAAAGGAAGAACAGAGTGGCCTTCCTCTGTTCAATGTTTATCATGCATGGAGCTGTTTCCCAGACCTTGATGTGTGAGACAGAACCCAAACTAGCCTTATGATTACATCTATTTAGCAGGCCAAAGCTCACTTCAGCAAAGAATGGGTTTTTTCCCCAGCATTCATCTGTCTACCATTTTATGTTACCTTACTCTGGCTATGTGTAACTTAATTCTATAGGGTCCCTTATAAAAATTCCTCCACAATCCCTTCCTTTTCTGACGTTGAGGCAGAACAATCTAATTTTTTCTAAACCCTTATGGACATTAAGTTATCAATCTCTGCTTGCTGAGTTTGGAAATCCGCATACATGTTATAACCCTGGGCACTTTGCCTTTGAGTCAAACCTTGTGATAGTTGTTTTGTAGTGTTAGTCAAGCAACATCTAAGAAGCATTAAAAACACTTGAATGCATAAAAATAAGCCAAGCCAAACAACAAAAACAAACAAAACAATATACAAATTTTGGAGCCTAAACCTCCAAGCTAAGCCCAAAGGGTGCATCGATCTGTTTGATATAACTGGGCCTTTGCTTGTTTTATTTGAGCAGTTTAATCTAAACACAGCATTTTTTCCCAATCAGAGCACATACATCCTTTGCTGGCCAGGATAATGTCTGGGGCTATGCTATCCCACCTGTTTGATATCACCCATTTTATCAACTATGTTCTTAAAACCTAGGGATGTTGCATTAGCCACAGTTTTTAATATCCCGTTATTTGTTTTATTTATTTATTTTTCCATAGAGAGGGCAACTCCAATTCCAGGTATGGTGATACCTCAATATCTTTGGGCCTCAGTGATTTCCCTGTTATTTCTCAGTTTACCTGGGAGGAATGAAGACAAATGTCGAATAGCAGGGACAATGGCTTCGATGAAACAAGATCCCTCCCACCAGGGGGGCAATTTCTTATAGGCCTTGTTTTCACAAATGAAATAGTGTCCAATCAGGGCAATGTCATATAAGACAAGGAGGATTGCATAAGGTGAAATCCATAATAGCTGGAATTCAGGGGGTAGGGGAAATAGCCACGGAAGGAGCTTTCACTCAAAGCTACATACCCAGTGGAATTTATGGAGTATGTGTAGTTGCACGTGCTATAGCCTACTTTGACCCCTTCCTTTTGTGCATATTTTCCCACATAGACCTATTAGACTGAAAACAATATTTTCCCTGCATTCCTTGGCCAGGTGAATGTCAAGAAGAATTATTGTAGCCTATATTAGCCCATGTTGGTTATGTGTCTGGAAATGGAGTGGTTACCTCTTGCACTATTTAAATGCATTTAACACTGCAGGAACAAAATATCTTTCAAAGCATAAGGGTAAATGGACCCAATTTTAACATTTAAACACACAAAAAACATTATAGCTATTTAATTCATAACAAAAACATTAAAAACATTCACACTGTACACTAGGCATTTATTAGCGTGTATGTGTTTGTGCATTAGCATGTCAGTGTGCAAAGTTCTTTTGTTTTCTTGGGTTAGGCAAACAACAGTGGTGGCAATGGTGATGATGCAAATCTGTAAGAAAACACAGAGCTGGATCCAGTAGAAAAATCACCTAAAAGTCTTTTTCTTTTTCACTAAGGCGGTAGTGGTGATACATCTTCTCTTCTCTTTGTAGTGGCAAATCCTCTTCTTGTGTAGGTGGCAGGGAAGAGGTTACTAGCACATTACCCTGCCCCTCTGACCTTATTTTTACAGGTGCAGAGGTCCTTTTGCAATGGGAGGTGTGAATCCAGGGTGAAGGTGCCTGGAAATTAGTGTNGGAACGGAATCGCGGCGCGGTAAAAGCTGCTGCCGCATCAGCCCTAGTTGTTACACTGTTGTGAGCCACCCCGAGCTGCCTGTGGCAGGAGGGGCGGGATACTAAATGTATTTAAATAAATAAATAAATAAAAATGTGGGGCTGGGGAATCATCAGAGGGGCTGGAGGGGGAAGGATGGGGACGGTGCCTCTTCTGGCGCAATTTCTTTTCCCCTCCACTTCGTGTTCCTCCCTCTGAGCGCTGCCAGTGCCACCAGATGCACTCCTCTTCACCTTGATGAGGTGGACAGTCTTGATGTGGGCGATGAGCCCAGATGTGGTCCCCTGCGGCCCCCTCATTATGTTTTTGTCAAAGAACTAAAGAACATAAGAAGATAGGAAAATAAGAAGTGCCATACTGGGTCAGTCCAATGGTCTATCAAGCCCTGCCTGCATTCTGTCCCCACTGCAGGGGACTTCCTAACAGGTCACAGGGAAATCCATTCCCTGTTGTTCCGGCCCCCTGCCTTACCTTGTATTATGCAAAGCCGCCTTTTGGGGTATGATAATGTTTCCATACCACAGATGTTGTTGGCCTGATTTGGCTCTGGGATGTCGGTCTTGATTTGGGGCTTTCACCACCAGAATCATTATACTCACCCTCTCTGAAACAAGCACACATAGCACTTACATAATAGTATGTATTCATGGTGATGCTTCCAGTCCTGCCCAGCCCAATACCTATTCTCCCACACCAAGTGGATGGATGGTGCTGCTGCTTCCTTGCCTCTTTCCCTTTCTCCCACCTACACCACCACCTGGGGTGCTGTCTGCAAGCTGAGACCCTGGCATGTCTTGGGGTGCTGCTGCTTGAGCCTGACTGCTCACCCACCCACCTGCCAACTCTCTAGACTGCATGCCTGCAAGCTCACTCTAAAGGATAGTATTCTTCTTGTCCCTCCTTCCTCAAAGTTCTATGGAACACTAAATAAATAAATAAATAAATAAATAACAAATATGGCAGTGATAACTCCTCTGCCTTCCTCCTCCTCTGGCATGGAGCCCACCTCCCCCACCTCAAGAGATGGTCCAGCCTAGGCCTCCATGATTTGTTTCTCCACCTTGACCTTCCTCCTCAGGTTCTTCCTGATTCCTTCCATCATCACACAGATACACACAACCCACACGCGCACAACTAACTAGCCACAACAGACACACACACAGCCAGGAAGCCACACATCATGCCACCGCACAGCTGATCAAACTACTGTTTCCAGTTTTGGTATCATTCCTGGTCTTGTGCAATCACAATACCAAAAATAAAATCTTTGTTGGTATACAAAATCAATATTGATACCAATAACTATTTATGAAAAACAAAATACTCATTTGAAATAGGTAGCAATATCGATAATGACAATGATAACAAAAAACATTTCATTAATAACAATAATGAAAATGACACATTTTAATAATGAAAACGATAATGAAAAATGAAAAAGGACTTGGGGACCTGGTGCAAGTCCCTACTGACTGTAGCCATGCAAGAGAGAACTACTGCTGTGTGCAGAATTGACAGTTCCACATTGACTGACAAATGCTGACTGATACACATTCCAAACCAGTTAAAAGAGAAGTTTCTCTTCCACAGCTCTCAGTCTGGCACTTTTTAGCAACAGTAACTACATCTCAAACATCTTCTGAATGGAGAAAAATATGTCAATAATTTTCCTGCCCCAATATAACTCACCAACCTGATTTCCACAGAATCTATCTCATTTTTCTCTTCCCATATCATAGCTCCACCTTCTCATCTCCACTTAGAAGAGTGCACCAGGGGCCCATGTCATTGTTTGTTTGTTTTTTCATTTTCATTATTTAAATATAGCATTTTTGTTTTCATAATTATCAAATTTTCGTTCTCATTTTTGCTTTTGTTTTCGTTTTCCATTGGTTTCAATGGAAAGCACATTTTTTGCTGTAACATTTCTGTTTTTCATTATATTTTGCTTAAAACTGGAAGTATTGTACCCCGAATGGAAAGCATTATGTGTACACAATTCTAAAATGATTGGATGAAGGAATACAATTTTATAAGCAATTGAATTATATTGTTTTGCAAAACTTCTTCATATATAGTCTTAGATTTAACTTCTTTGTCTCACATTTAATGTAGATTAAACTTGGCACACTAATACCCCTCCCAAAATTTACTATCTCTGCCAACTTTTAGAAGGATTGGATAAAGGGTCCTGGTGGTATAAGCAATTAACTTATAAATGTATGTCTGGCTGTAACATTTTTGTAGTCCAACCTCTGTACATGAAATTTGGCAGGGATGTATATTATGCATCCAAGATCATCTCTGCCAAATATCAGAATGATGTAATAAACGGTCCCAATTGTATATGCCTGTACAGCATATGAAGAGAAGGAGCCTATGCCAGGGATTCTCTTATGTGTCACTGTGGTATAAGATCGGTTTGTGATGTCAATTGGCCAGCATAAATGTCAACCAAATATCCTCATTCTGTGCTGTGTGACCATCCCAACATCTCTCCCCCACTTGTTACTGTGAAGTCAGAAGCATCTGTTTAAGAAAGAGCCAATAGAGATTCCCTTATATCCTCTGTCACAGTGCTTCAGGATGTGATTGTGATGATAATTGGCCAGCCTGGATGTCTAAACTATGGGTGATTTCAGACATTATGGGGCCTGTTGGCCCCGTACCGAAATCACCCAATTCATCCCCCACCGGGATCACCCCGTGACGCCGTATCAGACGTGCCGGGGGGATCCTGGCGGGGAATCTGGGAGGGGACGGGGCTGCGCAGTGCAATGAGCGGCCGCACAGCCCTGCCCCCTCCACGCACCCCGCCGCCCTCCCTCCGGGGAGACGGGCGGGCGGCGGGGCCAATGAGGCTGCCGCGTCGGGCTGGATTCGCCATGGCCCAGGATCCCGCCGGTGATCCCGGGCCGTGGCGCCCGACCAGACAAGACACCGGGGTTCACCCCAGCATGGAATTACATTCAACACGCGGTGGCCGACGGTCCCTCCGCTTCGGCTGTTCGCGTGGTGAATGTAATTCCACGCCGTGGTAACATCTGGGGGAAACATCCGTTTCCCCCAACAGACGTTCCAAAATCACAGCCACTACCGGGAATTGAGCATGGTTGACTGTGATCTCGTAATGTCTGAAAATACCCTATGTCTCCTGATTTCTGGGATGCTATCCCCAAAGTCCCTTCTCTGCCCACCCCCTATGCCCGCCTCAAAGCCGCTACCAATTGGTCCTGTAAAGTTGGAAGCATGCAGTCATTGGCCAGTGAATGTGTTTGTCAGTCTTTTGGGTTGCTCCCCATCCTCCCTCCTACTGTCTCTCTCCCCATGCCATGCCAGGTGCCTGCCTCTGACTGGCACTGCATGTGCTGCTATTTATCTGATTAATGGTCTTGAAGGGGACAACTTCAATTGCTTATAAAATTGGGTCCCTTTATCAAATTGTCCTGTAGTTTGGCAGAGATGACAGGAAAGGTATGTGATACATTTCTACAAAATGTCTTGTAAACAGGATTGAATATCAAAATGGTACAGCTGGAAACGTATTTTCAAGTTGATGTCTTATACCATTAGGACCCTTTTTTCAAGCTTTCTGAGAATTGGCAGGAGTGTTAAGCTTATTAATGGACATAGTATTTATATGTTTCATAAAAATTGGGTATAAATTAAAGACGATGTATCCACAAATGTGTATGGATCTTTTCTTAAAACTGCAATATTCAATTGCTTCTAAAATCAGTTACCTTTATCTATTCTTTTTGAAACTTATTACACATGGTACCCTCCATTGGGGGTACAATCTACCCAAGTTTCATCAGGATTATATATAATAAAAAAAGATATAGCCAGAAATATGTTTTTAGTTTTTACCCTTTATTTCAAAAACAAAAAGTTGTTTTCATTTCTAATTTCATTATTATTATTTGTTGTTTTCATTATTGCAATAAAAATAACAAAAATGACAATTTTCATTATTCTTCTTGTAATAACAAAAATGACATGCACACCCCTATTCTAATGCAGTCTAAAACTTCATGACCTTCATGACCCTTTCCAATATCACCCACCTATCCTTTCCTTTCTAGTGTCACCTGGGGGGGTCGTCAGCGGGGTCCTCGCTCGTTCACACCTCACTCGCTCGTTGCCCACGGTCACCCCACACAGGGCTAGGAACACTCGTGGACTAATGCCCGTCAGGATAGAAGTGTGGCCATTACCTCCGATGAAGGAGAACAGGCCTCTATCATCATAGGGCGCCACTGAGTGGGGTTCCAAGGCCAGCCCCTTACACGCACGGTCACGCTTACGTAGGGCAGGAGGAAGGAAGGATGGAAGGGAAGGAACACTCGTGGGGGATAGGTGCGGGGACCCCACAGGAGAAGGGACACGGGGCTTGCAGGCAACAGGAAGGGTCCACAGGCTTGAAGTCACGGCGGGGGGAAGGGCACGGGTAGGACTCTCTCTCACACACAACAGTTCACCCTTCACGCACACCACACTTACCAGGAGGGACAAGGGACGGTTCACTCAGGCTCTCGGGGCTCACACGCTCTCCACAATTCACTCTCAGTCTCATACGCTCGTTCACTCTCCACAAGGTTTGTCGGCCGGTTTCCCAATCACCAGCGCCGACTGTCTGGCGGCGCTGGCTTAAGACCCTGAGGCCCCGCCCCCGTGCGTGCGCGCAATCGCTCAGAGCGGCGCACCAGGGGCGGGGGCAGCCCTACGCTCGGCACATGGCAAGGGGGTGTGGTCTCATGCCCTGGGACGCGCGCCGAACGTGCGTGCGTCTCCAGGGGCGGGGCCTGGTTTGCCGGGGAAAGCGGGGCCTGGTTTGCCGGGGAAAGCGGGGCCTGGCCTGAAGGGCCCGACAGCTGGCCCTGTCTAACGGGCACTCCCTTCGGGCGTGGTTGCGGCGTCCTCCTCCCCCGTGTACGTCCCGCCTGTCCCCGCGCCCTAACACTACCCCCCCCCCGAGGCCACCGGCCCCGGGAGTTAAGTGGTCCAGGCTTAAGGGGATGCCGAAGATGAAACGTCCGGATTAGGCGTGGAGCCGATACTTGGTGTGCGGGTTCCCACGAGCGTTCGGAGGGGCCATATCCCACCCAGTCTATGAGGTAGTGAAGACGTCCTCGAATGCGTTTGGCATCAAGGATGGCCTGGACCTCATACTCGGGGCCGGCGGCCGTAATCAAGGCTGGTTCAGGAGTCGGGCTGGAAGTATCTAGGTGCGCTGGTTCTGCTCGTTTTAAGAGGGAGACATGGAAGGTAGGGTGTATTCGAAGGTTGGGGGGGAGTTGTACAGTATAGGTTACCTCATTTACTTGGCGAATAATAGGAAAAGGTCCTATAAACTTGACATCTAGTTTAGACGTGGGACGGGGTGACGGGTAGTGACGTCGGTCGACCCATACTAGATCTCCTAGTTGGAAAGGCGGCGTCTCCCGTCGATGTTTATCCGCTTGGGTCTTGTACCGTTGCCGTGCTTGCTGAAGAACTATTCGTGCTATTGCTTGTGCTTCATGAATCCGGCGAGCCATAGCGCCGGCTGCAGGTACCTCCGTGGATGGGGTTTCAATGGTTCCTAATTGCGGGTGGAAGCCGTACGTAAGGAAAAACGGGGAGTTTCCCAAAGATGCATTAGGCGCATTGTTGTAGGCGAACTCGGCCAGGGGGAGCCAGGTGAACCAGTCGTCCTGTAAATAGTTAATATAGCATCGAAGGTATTGTTCCATATTTTGGTTCACCCGCTCCACCTGGCCGTTCGCTTGGGGGTGGTATGCTGTGGTCGGGTGAAGCGTCACATGCAGGGACTGGAACAGGGCTTTCCAGAAACGGGATGTAAATTGGGTTCCTCGATCGCTAAATATTTCTCGGGGACACCCATGTAGCTTAAATATATGCCGGATGAACAAAAGGGCGGTCCGTTTGGCGGAAGGGAGTCCCTTACAGGCGATAAAGTGGGCCATCTTAGTAAAATGGTCTACCACCACCAGAACGGTGGTGTAGTGTCGGGATGGTGGTAAATCTACTACAAAGTCTAAGCCGACACGCTGCCAAGGTCCTTGTGGTAAGGGGAGAATTTGTAGTAAGCCTGTTGGGGAGCATCGGGGAATTTTAGTTTGGGCACAAGTAATGCAGTTAGCTACGTACTGGCGGACGTCTTGATTCATCGTTGGCCACCAGAAGGAACGTTGGAGGAGTTGTTGTGTTCTCTCTCTTCCAGGGTGTCCTGCCGTCGGACCGTCGTGGTGGGCCCATAGGACTTGGGATCTGCAGGAGGGGGGAACAACTATTTTATCATCGTGCCATCGCATTCCATCGCGAAATGTGTCCCCTTGCGCTGTATCTGGGGAGAGTTCTTGGTGGGTGGCCGTACGAAGTTCGTCTAAGGACATAAAGGTGGCTGCAAAAGTCCGTCCTTCTAGAATCCGCCCAGGGACGCGTAAGTCTTGAGGAGTTTCTTCGGCGTAGCGGGATAGGGCGTCTGCTAATACGTGGAGTCGGCCAGGTCGATAACGTATGCGAAAGTCGAAACGAGCAAAAAATAAAGCCCAACGGGCATGGCGGGCGTTGGCAATGTGGGCTGTTTGTAAATACGTAAGATTCTTGTGGTCTGTTATTACCGTGACGGGGTATCGGGCTCCTTCCAGATAATGTCTCCAGTTGTCAAATGCGGCTTTAATGGCCAGAAGTTCCCGATCTAGGATGGAGTAATTGCGTTCAGCCGGGGTGAGTTGGCGGGAGTAATAGGCACATGGAAGGGGTGTATGAGCGTCCTCGACAGCTTGTAGTAAGACTGCTCCGATCGCGCGCCCTGAGGCGTCTGCTTCCACAAAAAAGGGTGTCTCAAAGTCGGGGTGTTGTAGCAATGGGGCGGAGGTAAAGGCTCGTTTTAGGACCTCAAAGCTCCATTGCTGTTCCTTTCCCCAATGGTACACTTGCTGTTTCTTCAGTAGCTGCGTCAAGGAAGCAGTAATCTCTGCATAGTGTGGAATATAATGACGATAGTAGTTGGCGCTACCGAGGAAGCGTTGGAGAGGTTTCACTGCCTTGGGTGGGGGCCACTCTTGGAGGGCCTTCACCTTTTGCGGGTCCATCATCACCCCCTGGGGGCTGATAATGAACCCCAGGAAGCTGATCGTGGTCAGGTGAAAAAAGCACTTCTCCCGTTTACAGTATAGTTTATTGGCCCGCAACCGCTGCAGTACCTCTCGTACTTGTGGGATGTGTTCTTCAAGAGACGTGGAATAGATCAGAATATCGTCCAAGTAGGCAATAACATAAATATCTAAAATATCGTGGAAAATGTCGTTAATTAAATGCTGGAAGGTGGCGGGAGCATTGGCCAACCCAAATGGCATAACACAATATTCAAACAGCCCATAACGTGTGCGGAAGGCGGTTTTCCACTCGTCGCCCTTCCGTACCCTTAATAAATTATACGCCCCTCGTAAATCTAGTTTTGTGAATAGCCGGGCTCCCTGTAGCCGATCAAGGAGTTCCGGGATCAGGGGGAGCGGGTACCGGTTCTTTACCGTCATGCTATTAAGGGCTCGGTAGTCCACGCATGGTCGTAATCCGCCGTCCTTCTTGGTTACAAAGAAGATAGGCGCCCCTGCGGGGGATGTAGAATGGCGAATAAAGCCTTGCCGTAGATTGTCATCTAAATACGTTCGTAAGGTTCGGAGTTCTGGCCCGGCCAAGGCGTAGATCCGCCCAAAGGGGGGTTCGGCTCCGGGTACCAAATCAATCGGGCAGTCATAGGGTCGTCGCGGCGGTAACTCCGTGGCTTGAGTCTTACTAAATACATCTAGAAAGTCTTGATAGGCTGTTGGAAGCTCTATGTCTCCTTCGGGAGCGGGCAAGGAAGTAGTAGCATAGCTGGTCGTTAGTGGGTTGGGGCGAATGCACCCTTGGAGACAAAAAGGGGTAGTAAACCGTAACTGGCGTGTAGACCACACGATGTGTGGATCGTGCCGCTGGAGCCACGGAGCCCCCAGGACCACTTGAAATAGGGGGGTACATACCACATCTAGAGATAATTGCTCGTAATGAGTCCCTATGGCACACTCTAAAGGAGCGGTACTCACGGTTATTGGGCCAGAGACTAAGGGGGACCCGTCTATCGAATGCACTGCTTCGGGCAATGTTTTAGGTCGCGTGGGAATAGCCCATTTGGTCACTAACTGGCCATCAATAAAGTTCCCCGAGGCCCCGGAGTCAACCAGGGCCCAAACAACGACTGACCTTCGGGGGGGAACTCCCAACATCAAAGGGACCCGAAAGTGGGGACCTTGAGAACTGGAGCTGCTGGGGATTTCTAGGTACTGGTGGGACGAGGCGGCCCCTGCCCGCCTCGGCCCCGAGCATTTCCCGCCTCCCGCCGGTGAGGGGGTAATGCGGGGCATTCCCCAATAAAGTGGGAGGGTTCTCCGCAATAGAAGCAGGAGCGGGACGATCGCCGTCGTTCTCGCTCCTCTCTGGACAGCGGCCCTCGGGAGGCCCCCAACTGCATTGGTTCGGGGTCAGAGTTCTTTGGGGGGCTGGCTGACCTAAAGGGTCGAGAGACTGCTAGCCGAGACTCTTGCCTCCTTTCCCGTCTCCGTTCGATTAATCGCTCCTCGATTTGCAGTGATAGATTAGCTAGGGCTTCCCAAGAGGAGGGGGTGTCAACCAAGGCTAACTGATCCTTGATCTCTTCCCCGATTCCTCGTCGAAACATTACCTTAAGGACCTTATTTGGCCACTGTAATTCTAGGGCTAGCTGTTGAAACTGCGTGACATATTCTAAAACCCCTCCCCTCCCTTGGCGGAGGGTCAGGATAAGGGCTTCGGCGTCTCGAGCTCGATGGGGGTGGTCAAATAGGAAAGCGAATTCCTTTACAAAATCTTCATAATGCGCCAGGAGTGGGCTATCACCCTTAAGGAGGGTGGTCGCCCATTCCAGCGCGGTCCCCCCTAGGTTCCCTATGATGAAGGCAACCCGTTGCTCTTCACTATGATAGGTTGCTGGCTGTACCTTAAAGGTGAGGCGGCATAGGGCCATGAACCCTTGAAAGGCATGGCGGTCTCCTACAAACTTTTCTATATTGGGGCCTTTAGGTTCCCGGGGGGTCATCGGGAATGGCCCAGCCACTGGAGGGGGTGGCACAACTGCGGCTACGGGGGCGGCTACTCCCTGTAGTTGACCCACAGTAGTAGCTAGGTCCCCCTGTTTGGCCTGTAGGTCTTTTACCTCCATGGCCAAGGATTGGACAGCATGCACTAGCTTGGATATTTCTGTGGCCACATCCATAGTTTCACAAGCCCGTACCGGGGCCAGGGGTGGCTGGTGATTTTTGTCACCTGGGGGGGTCGTCAGCAAGGTCCTCGCTCGTTCACACCTCACTCGCTCGTGGCCCACGGTCACCCCACACAGGGCTAGGAACACTCGTGGACTAATGCCCGTCAGGATAGAAGTGTGGCCATTACCTCCGATGAAGGAGAACAGGCCTCTATCATCATAGGGCGCCACTGAGTGGGGTTCCAAGGCCAGCCCCTTACACGCACGGTCACGCTTACGTAGGGCAGGAGGAAGGAAGGATGGAAGGGAAGGAACACTCGTGGGGGATAGGTGCGGGGACCCCACAGGAGAAGGGACACGGGGCTTGCAGGCAACAGGAAGGGTCCACAGGCTTGAAGTCACGGCGGGGGGAAGGGCACGGGTAGGACTCTCTCTCACACACAACAGTTCACCCTTCACGCACACCACACTTACCAGGAGGGACAAGGGACGGTTCACTCAGGCTCTCGGGGCTAACACGCTCTCCACAATTCACTCTCAGTCTCATACGCTCGTTCACTCTCCACAAGGTTTGTCGGCCGGTTTCCCAATCACCAGCGCCGACTGTCTGGCGGCGCTGGCTTAAGACCCTGAGGCCCCGCCCCCGTGCGTGCGCGCAATCGCTCAGAGCGGCGCACCAGGGGCGGGGGCAGCCCTACGCTCGGCACATGGCAAGGGGGTGTGGTCTCATGCCCTGGGACGCGCGCCGAACGTGCGTGCGTCTCCAGGGGCGGGGCCTGGTTTGCCGGGGAAAGCGGGGCCTGGTTTGCCGGGGAAAGCGGGGCCTGGCCTGAAGGGCCCGACAGCTGGCCCTGTCTAACGGGCACTCCCTTCGGGCGTGGTTGCGGCGTCCTCCTCCCCCGTGTACGTCCCGCCTGTCCCCGAGCCCTAACATCTAGTAACAGCCACCTGCCTTTTTCCATTCAATCAGCTTTCCTCTGCCTATCCTGCCCTCCATCCACTTTCTTCTCTGCCCACATACCCTTTCCAGAGGAATGGGTCACCTTTGCACTTCACATCTTATTACAACCTTCATTGTCCTGCACGCCACCTTTCTGCCCCTGTCATATAACAACAGATCTCCATTCCTGAAGCCTCCCAGACCATCAGTTTCATACCTCTCAAGTGTCCTGGATTTTCCAGGACATCCGTGAGTTAACACTTCTTTTGTTATCTGTCTGGCAGTCATGGAAAAGTGCTGCAGAGTATCTAGGAAGGGAGGTGTGAAAAATAGCAATTTACAAGTCATCCATGGAACAAATCAGGGATTTTCAAGCAGGGATGTCCTGGAAAATCCAGGGCACTTGAGAAGTATGGTCAGCTCACATATCGTAAGATTTTTAAGATGGATACTGACAAGCTGGAGAGGGCTCAGAGGAGATCAAGAAAATCGATAAAGGGAGAGGAGAGGTTGAAGGACAGGGGCATCATCATACA
Organism: Sphenodon punctatus; assembly: GCA_003113815.1. Taxonomy (NCBI): domain Eukaryota; kingdom Metazoa; phylum Chordata; class Lepidosauria; order Sphenodontia; family Sphenodontidae; genus Sphenodon; species Sphenodon punctatus. The sequence goes on along the minus strand of QEPC01001081.1, from coordinate 1,088,214 downwards.
CCCCATTCATTTCTATCCTCCCTCTGTCTGCTCTTGCACATCTCCTAGTTGTGTCCCCCTCCCTCCAAGGAAAGTAAGTGTCTGTCTCTCTGAGAGATCTTGGTTATGCCACTGCTGAAAGAACTCTCCCACAAATGGTCATCACACCAGCAGGAACCAGGCTTTTAGGGCCTGCTGCATTCACTTTTAAAACTATTATATGTCTACCAGGAGGGCTAGAAGATCACTTATTTTAAATGAAAACAGAGGATTTCCAAGGGTGGTTAAAGGGTGGTTAGCGTCATGTCTGTTTTCACCCTAAGTCTAAGGGCTTCTACTCTGTTTTTGTCCTCCTTGATCTTTCTGCCACCTTTGACATTGTCAATCGTGGTCTCCTCCTGGATTCACTATGTTCCCTGGGTTTCTGGGACACTGTTCTTGACTGGTTCTCTTCATATCTCTCGAACCTCTCCTTCAATATTTGTCTTGCTGGTACCTCCTCTATGTCAGTTCTCCTCTCTGTGGGAGTTCCCCAAAGGCTCTGTCTTTGGACCCCTTCTTTTCTCCCTTTACACTCTTTCTCTGAGTAAACTCATTGAAACCCACGACTTCCGGTATCACCTGTATGCTGATCACATGCAACTCTATTTCTCCACTCTCACACTCTCCCCCTCCATCCAGACTTGTATTGCTGACTGTCTTGCTGACATCGCTTCCTAGATGTCTCATTGCCAACACAAGCTTAATATGTCCAAGACTGAACTCCTCATCTTTCCCCCCAAACACTCCCCTCCTACTTCCCTCTTAATTTCCATTGAGGGAGTCACCATCCAGCCTGTCCCTCAGTCCCGTAGCCTGGGATTCATCTTCGACTGCACCCTCTCCTTTAAGCCTCAGATCCAGACTGTTGCTAAATCCTGTCGCATCACTCTGTACAATATTGCTAAAATCTGGCCTTCCCTTACTGTTGCTGCTGAAAAAACCCTAGTCCATGCTCTAGTAATCTCTCGCCTTGACTACTGCAGCTTCCTCCTTACTGGCCTCCCTTGCTCTGATCTGGCCCCCCTCATCTCCATTCAATGCTCAGCAGCCAAAATCATCCACCTTGCCTGTCTCTTTGACCATGTACAGCCCCTCCTCTCTGCCCTGCACTGGCTGCCTCTATGGGAATGCATTCAGCACATGATCCTGGTCTTCACCTTCAAGGGTCTTCATGGACTTACTTCTCTCTTGTATCTTGCCACGCTCCTGCCTGGGTGCTTCACTCCTCCTCTTCCCGCACCCAGACCTGTTCGCGAACCCCTTGCTCCTCTAAACATCTTTGCCCCTTCTCCCTTTCTGCCCTTCATGCCTGGAATTCCCTCCCTGAATACATTCACTCTGCTCCCTCCCTCCCAACTTTCAAATCCCTCCTCCAAACCCACCTCTTCCATCAGGCCTTCCCTAACTTGTCATGAGTGATACTGCACCCTTCCCCCCTCACTCAGGACCTAATTCCCTGTAACTCAGTGAAGCACGTGATCCCAGGGTCAGCTTTAGGGAAAGGCCCTTAAGGGTCAGGCCTCAGGTGGCATTTTCGGGGGGGAGGGGGTGTAAATGCACCACACCACCCACATCCAGCCGCTCTGCTCTTTCCACCCCACCCCACCCCAGGCTGCTTCTCTGAAATAGGTTCTTCTGACTCCCCTCCCTGGCTCCAGTCCCATCCCTCACCTACCTCTGCCTGCTAGTAGTGCTGTAGCTGTAGCTGTAGCAGCAGCAGCAGCAGCAGCAGCAGCAGCAGGGACACTGATCAGACTGGGAGATAAAACTGTTTGTTTACAAACAACTCCTCCCCATGGGAGAGATCAGAAGGTTGTTGCCTTGTAAAGATTATTTGAGATGGCTCCCAATATTCTCACAACTGGGTTGTGCATGGCATGCTCACCCTATTCAAATAATAGAGCACGTGATGGTCTCTAGCACTTCTAGTATAAAAAATACTTTCCCCCTCAGAATGGCAGTTCCTTCCAACCCTTTCTAGGAATATAAGAAAATTCCATGCGGAGCTGGAAAGGTGGGTGTTGTGAAAATGTTAGGAGACATCTCAAAGAACCTTGTTTACAAGGCAGAAACCTTCTGTTCTTCTTCAAGTGGCTCATCGCAGGCCATTTTTATACAACTCCGCCGGGTGGGGAATCTGTGGGCCTTCCAGTGTGTGAGTGGGGCATGCACATGACTGCACACACATCTCCACTCACCCCCCACTCAACTGCACCCACAGAGCAACTGCCATTTCCCTTGGTTGCTCCATGTATGGGGATGAGTGGGGGAGATTTGTTTGTGGCATTTGTTTGTGACCTCAAATGGTGGGATTTATTTATTTATTTATTTATGCATTCAACTTTCATGCCAGCCCCTCCTGCCACAGGCAGCTCGGGGTGGTGTACAACAATAAAACACATGAAACATCTAAAAACAATTAAAAACAATAATACATAAAATCAGCAATAATACCCCATCTAACAACCCACCCCACCCTCCCCTTTCCACCGCCCCAAAGCCAGGTGGAACATCCAGGTCTTACATTGTCTATGAAAAGAGGGGAGATCTTCAGACAGACGGACCTCCAACAGGAGGGCATTCCACAGCCGTGCTGCAGCCACCGAGAACGCCTTCTGCATGATCGACACCCGAGACACTTGGGGGACCTACAGGTGGGCACTCCCCAATGACCGAAGGGGCTGATCCAGAACCCAGGGCTTGAGTTGATCTCTGAGGTATTTCAGGCCAAGGCCGTTTAGGGCTTTAAAAGGTAAGCACCAACACCTTGAATTGGGCCTGGTACATCACTGGCAGCCAGTGCAGAGAACAGAGCACAGGTGTTATGTGCTCGCGCTGGTCTGTCCCAGTCAGGAGACGGGCTGCCACATTCTGCACTAGCTGAAACCTCCAGGCCATCACCAAGGGTAGCCCCACGTAGAACGCATTGCCGTAATCTAGTCTCGAGGTAATAAAAGCATGGATGATTTAGGGGAAGGAATCAGAGTGCTCTTGGGCACGGGGAGTGGAAAACAAGGGAACCTGGGGGATGGGTGGAATAGGCAATTTGCAAGGGGGTGGGACTAGGGTTGCCACCTATGCAAATGTTTAAAGAACACTTATTAAAAAATACATGTTGCAGGACCTGCATTTGCACCTTAGTCATCATGCAGACCCTAAACATGTATTTTTCATAAGCATTCCTTAAACATTTGTATAGGTGACAACCCTAGTTGCCATCTTTTGCAATCTGATCCTGAGATTCCCATTTGACCTATGGGAGTCTTGGGGTCAAATGGCAAAAGGTGGCAACTCTAGTGTGGAGTATGAGGGCTAGTTCCCCACTGATCTTCTTCTTCCAGGTCAGGGTATTTGAGAGGAGGGGCATGAGCAGCTGATGAAGGTCACAGGTGTTTGCACTGCTAGAGCAGAAACACCAAGCTCCTAAACGTGATGGAGACAGACTTCTTAAGAGAAATTTGGGACTGCATCCTTGTAGCTGCCCCCTATCTCTGACCCTCTCATCATAAGTTTTGAAATCAATTTCTGAAGGTGCTGGAATGTCTTCCTTGACCAAACACTTTGCCCTTCAGGGAGTGATAAGACTGGCAAAGATGCTTGATTTGCTTCTGCTCTACAGACACTAGAGCTGAGTGGGTCTGTCTGGCAGCTGTCCTGGGGGAGTGAATTGACATATGTTCAGCTCCTTCCCTGCCCCTTCAGTGTGGCTAGCTAGCTACTGGTTCAGTAGGGCTTGAGAAGGTTTGAACTGCAGAGAGGGAAATCCCAAGCTGAATCAACTCACAGAGTGTTATTAGACAAGTGCCTCCACACTCATCATGCATGTTGCAGGACTGCATATAGCATACTTAGGTATTGGGGTCTAAGGCCTAGAAGGAATAGTCGAGTACCTCTAGTGGGAAATGGCCTGGTTGCACTACTGGTGGCGTAGGTTGGCTGTAAGAGGATGTTGAAGGCCATGCCTGCAACGCACCAGGCCACTGCCTGGTGTGTTGCCTTATGCTGTGTCTGTGTTCAACTCTGTATATCTTCCATATTTTGTACACCTACTCATATGTTTTGCACGGTGGGGGCGGGGCTTTGCTGGGGTGGGGGAGCAGCCTCAGGAGCTTGGGGTGAAAAATTCCTAAATCCAGACCTACATTAGCCTGCAACTTTTCAACCTGAATGTACTCTTGTCTTTCTTGATGTTTCTGACTGTAGGTTGTACAGTGCCAGGTACATTGCTTGCGCTATATAAATAAAATCATCACCATCATCATCATCATCATCACACGGACTGGCAGAAGCAGAAGCAGAAGGGCAGAGGCACAGCAGACACTGGCTTCAGGATAGGCAGGCACCCCAAAGTGTGGCAGGACATTAACTTACAGAGATCACCCCAGGGGCACAGGAGATGCATGTGTGTGTGTGAGAGAGAGAGAGAGAGAGAGAAAGAGAGAGACATGGGGGGGGCAGATGAGCAGCAGGTGTGTAGAGGTGTGCATTAGGGGGCCATGTCATTTTTTTTTTCATTTTTCCATTTTCGTTATTTAAATATGCCATTTTCATTTTCATAAATATCAAATTGTCCATTTCATTTTTGCTTTTGTTTTCTTTTTCCATTGGTTTCAATGGAAAACACACTTTTGGTTTTAGCTTTCTTTTTCCATTATATTTGGCTGAATCCTGGAGGGATTGTATCTCCAATGGAAGGCATTAAGTGTACCGAAATTACAAACAGATTGGAGAAAGTAATCCAATGTTATAAGCAGTTGAATTATATTATTATGCAAAAATTGTCATATACATACTTAGCTGTAACTTCTTTGCCTCATTTTTAATGTAGATGAAACTTGGCAAGTATACACCCCTTCCCAAATTTACTATCTCTGCCAACTTTCAGAAGGATTGGATAAAGGGTCCTGGTGGTATAAGCAATTCACTTATAAATGTATGTCTGACTGTAACATCTTTGTAGTCCAACCACTGTACATGAAATTTGGCAGGGCTGTATATTACACTTTCACAATCATCTCTGCCAAATATCAGAAAGGTGTGATAAAGGGTCCCAATTTTATATGACTGCACAGCATATGCAGAGAAGGAGCCTATGCCAGGAATTCTCTTACATGTCACTGTGGTATAAGATCGGTTTGTGATGTCAATTGACAAGCATAAATGTCAACCAAATATCTTCATTCTGTGCTGTGGGACCATCCAAACTTCTCTTCCCCACTTGTTACTGTGAAGTCAGAAGCATCTGTTTAAGAAAGCGCAAATAGAGATTCTCTTATGTCCTCTGTCACAGTGCTGTAGGATGTGATTGTGATGATAATTGGCCAGCCTGGATGTGGAAATATATTTTCAAGTTAATGTCTTATACCATCAGGACCCTTTATTCAATCTTTCTGAAAATTAGCTGGAGTGTTAAGCTTGTGGAGGGACATAATATTTTCAGGTTTCATGCACATTGGATGGAAGACCCAATAAGGAGGGGAGGGTTCGTTCCCCCTGCGAGGGATGTGTGGTCCAAGGGGGTAGGGGAAAGAGTTTGGTGGGGATATGGGGATATAGGAGGGGAGAGGGCATTATGGGGGGGAGGGTTGGTCCCCGAGGGTCTGGTGGAGCAACAACCAGGGGGAGGGGGGAAGGGCCAGGGGGGCACAGTCATTGGGGTCGTGATGGGCTGGGGCAAGTATGGTCATACTGGGAGGCAAAGGACAGCAATTAGGAGGGACAGGTATTTAATTCCTGGTCCTCAGATAGGCCCTCAGGCAGATATGACAGAGATCGAGATCAGGGGTACCCCTGGTCTGGGTCTGCTGCTGTTGAATGCGAGGTCAGTCGGTAATAAATCAACGATGATCTGAGAGTTAATTCTGGATCAGCCGGCCAACCTCATGTGCATTACAGAGACCTGGTTGGACAATGAGTCGAGGCCAATATTGGATGACCTTGTTCCAGCTGGGTACTCTGGACAGCACCAGTGCAGAGGGGCAGGGAGGCGGTGCAGCTGTTGTTTTTAACAATACCTGGTCTATGAGGCGGCATCCTGAGCAGACTATCATGGGCATGGAGGGTGTCAACCTTGTGTTCGATTTGGCTGCAGACAGATTAGGACTGTTACTTATATACCGCACACCTACCTGTACAGCAACATCCCTACACATTCTAGCAGAACTGGTGTCGGAGGTGGTCTTTCGGTTCCTGAGGACTTTGGTCCTAGGGGACTTCAATATCCATGCCGACATCAGTCTTAGGGGAGACAAGCGTGAATTCATGGATGCCATGACAACCATAGGACTGTCTCAGATGGTTAGGGGCCTGACACACAAGGGGGGCCATACCTTTGACCTGATATTCTGCTGCACAGGCCTTGAGGCAGGGGATTCAGTGGTGAGGGATGTGACAACGTTACCTCTGCCAATGGACTGAATGTTACCTCCTACAGACTAGGCTTCTGGTGCATGTCAGCCCCCGGAAAGGTGTAGGACTGGTTCTTTGGGTCCACCCCCAGAGACTTATGGAACCAGAAAGGTTCTGGAATGCTCATGGGGAATTACCTCCTGATCTCGATGACCGTTCGTTCGACAACCTCATTGCTTTTTGGAACAGCTATTTGACTGAGGCCATTGACCGAATGGACCCTAGGCATCCACTTCCAGAATGCCAATGGCGAGGGTCACTGTGGTTCACGGAGGATCTGTGCCAGATGAAGCAAGATGGACGCCGGTTGGAGCGATGGTGGCATCGGACTCGCACTGAAGCCGACCGAATGCAGCATAAAGCTAGCTTAAGAGCATATGCTGTGGCTGTACGGGCAGCAAAGAAAGAATTCTTTGCTGCTCTCATTGCATCTGCAAAGTCACACCCAGCAGAGCTTTCTGGATGGTGCAGCGCCTGGTCAGCCTGGCTTCTCTCCGCCTGGAACTGGAATTTTCCAGTGTTCACTGTGACATGTTTGCTGAATTTTTTTGCAGATAAAATCACTCAGATGCATCACGACTTCAATGTTGCAGTTGTGACAGGTAGTGAACTAGAGGTAGAGGAAAACCTGTCATGTCAGTATTTGTGGGAACAGTTTCAGTTGGCGTTGCCCGCTGATGCGGCAGAGGTCCTTGGGACAGTGCGGGCCACCTTTTGTTAATTAGATCCATGCCTGTCCTTGCTGGTGAAGGTCAGCCGGGGGATATTGCTGGCGGTGGTGGTTAATGCCTCCCTTAGGGAGGGCAGAGTACCGAGCCACCTCAAGAAGGCGGTGGTACCACCTCTGCGCAAGAAACCATCCTTGAGTGTTGACTCCCCAGCCAGATATCAACCAGTCTCTAACCTTCCATTTTTAGGGAAGGTTATTGAATGGATGGTGGCCCAGCAGTTACAGGGGCATGTAGACCGGAACGGTTTTCTTGATCCCTCACAGTCCGGCTTTCATCTGGGGCTTGGCACGGAGACTACACTTGTGGCCTTGATTGATGACTTACACCATGAATTAGATCAGGGCAGATCATCTATTTTGATGTTGGATCTATCGGCGGCGTTTGATATCATTGATCACAAGATGCTGGTGACAAGGCTGCGGGACCAGGCCAGGGTAAGCGGGATTGTTCTTGAATGGTTCCGCTCATTCCTGGCAGGGAGAACTCAGCGTGTGGTCCTCGGGGAATATAGATCTTCTCCCTGGGACATCATGTGTGGAGTATCGCAGGGTTCTATTCTGTCCCCTCTCCTGTTCAATGTGTATATGCAACCCTTGGGGAGGTCATGAGACGGTTCGGCATACAATGTCATCAGTACGCTGATGATACACAACTTTACCTCTTGTTTTCTGAAGATCCAGGCCCAGCAGTCTTGGTGCTTACCCAGTGTTTGGTGGCTGTGGGGGACTGGATGAGGGCAAATTGACTGAGGCTGAATCCCGATAAGAGATAGGTGATGTTGGTTGGAAGGGCCGGGGTGTGTGTGGCTCCCATTATTGGTGGGATCTGCCCCCCTCTGGCCACCCAGGTCTGTAGTTTGGGGTGCTCCTCAATCCACAGCTCCACCTGGATTGTCAGGTGGAGTCTGTGGCGAAGGGAGTATTTTGCCAATTATATCTGGTGTGATGGCTTCAGCTATATGTCTCCAACTCAGACCTGGCAACCATCATCCATGCTCTCTCGACTCGACTACTGTAACGCACTCTACATGGGGCTACCTTTGAAGACAGTTCAGAGGCTGCAACTAGTGCAGAATGCGGTGGCTCATCTCTTAACGGGGATGAGTCACCGTGAGCACATTACACCTGTGCTCTGTTCTCTGCGCTGGCTGCCTATAGTCTACCGGGCCCAATTCAAAGTGTTGGTAATGACCCTTAAAGCCCTAAACGGCTTGGGACCTGCTTTGCGAGACCGCCTCAGCCCCGGGTCATTTCATGGCCCCTGGAGTCAGCCAGGGGTGCCCAACTTGAGGTCACCTGGGTATTTTGGGTAGCAAGGGCAGGTTGGGCATTCTCAGTGTCCACACCTAGGCTGTGGAACTCCCTCCCAATGGAGGCCTGTTTATCCCCGGACTTCCCCTCTTTCCGAAGGTCATGTAAGACCTGGTTGTTCTGACGGGCCTTTGGAGAAGGGGGGTATGGGGGTTGGGAGGGTATTTTTATTGCCTTTAGCATTTAGACTTTTTAGTAATTTTAATATTATAATATTTTAGTTTTATGTATTTTATTGTATTTTTATGTTTTTGCCTCTCCGAGCCATTATTGTGTGGGAGGATGTGGGGTAAAAATGTAAGGAATAAATAAATAAATAAATAAATAAATAAATAAGATAGAGAAGTTGTAGCCATAAATGTGTATGGAGCTTTTCTTAAAATCACAACATTCAATTGCTTCTTACATTGGTTCCCTTTATCTAAACATTTTGAAACATGGAGCAAATAGTGCCCTCTGTCAGAGGCACAACCTCCCCAAGTATCATCAGAATGGAATAAGAAACAAAAATATTATAGCCAGAAATATATCTTTTTCAGTTTTTTCCCTTTATTTCAAAAACAAAATGTCATTTTCGTTTCTATTTTCATTATTATTCTTTGTTGTTGTTTTCATTTGTGCAATAACAATAAGTGTAGAAGGGACCTCATTCCTTTTTGTTTCCCCTTCAGGTTTTTTTAAAAAGTTCATTCTTTTTTGTTTTCATTAATTTCCAAATTCATTCATGAGTGTTTTCAGACGTTACGGGCGGCCGGTTCACCACAGTGGATTCCCGATGGGGGTGAACAAAACAAACACCCCCTGGGGTGAATAAAAGCCCCAAACAGACGTGACGGAACTGGGACCATGGCCGGGGATCAGGCCACCAGATCACAGCCCGGGGCAGCGCAACAGACTTGATGCCGATTCCCAGCCATGGTCAAAACACCCAGAACCCACCGGGCAGGGGTGGGACACAGACATGGCTGCCTGAGGGCAAACGAAGCCAAAAGGCACAAAAGGGAACACCCACACAAGGGAAACGGGAAGGGAGGGGGGAGAGGGACAAGAGCCGGACAGGTACCATACACAGTAGGCACACAGGCAGTGGAGGCACAGGGGAACACACAGGACAAGCACACGCCCAGGCACACACACACGCACACACACACACACACACACACAAAGGAAGGGAAGGGAAGGGGGACATGGGCACCCAGACAACACACTAGGCACAATGGGAGCAAAGGGGGTGGGTGGGATATGAAAGAGGGGGGGGAATCACAAAGGGGCAGGGCAGGACACAGGCAACAGCAACCACAACCCCCACAGCAGCACAGTACTCACGGGCGCCCCCACAGCAACACAGGCAGTCTCTGAAAGAGGGGGGCAGGATCTCGGGACCAAGGCACAGCAGGGGCCAACAATGCACAGTGAGCCAGGAAGGAATGGTCCAGGAGGCACACGGAGACCCCACACCCACAGAGGAGCCGATGGAGAGCATGAAGGACAGCTGGTGCAGCACTGCAGGTCCAAGGACACACACACCCAGAGGAAGCACAGAGGTCCAGTCCTGGGGTAACGGAACCCCCAGGTCACACAAGCACCCAAGGGGGGGCGGGCAGTAGGTGGCAGCGCTAGCTAGGGACACGTAGCTGGACGCAGGTGGGTCAGTGAGGCCATGCAGAGCACCACACCCAGGCACCAGGGAGGGCAACCATGGAGGGAAACCCTGGGTGTGCAGGCAGACCGGGGGGTGGGTCCCAGAGAAGGCCAAGGGCCACAGGAAGGGGCAGCAGCACCCCTCAAAGCAGGCTTCACCACAGCATGGCAGAGACATCAGGGAGGGAGCAGTCAGTGGGGACCGGCCCCCCTGGACAGGGGTGGGAGCCCACGTGGGGGCAGGACACCAGGGGGCTGGGAGGAACACCGGGACTCACATGAAGCCACTGGGGGCCACTGCGGGCCCAGGGGCCAGGTGCCCCATCCGGTGAGCCAGGTGGGGACAATGGATCAAGCCTCGGCAGTACGCCAGCAAGGACATGTGGTGGGCGATCAGGTAGTAGGCCTCAAAGGGATCATGCATGGAGAGACCCAGCTGGACGTCCAAATGGGACCACACCCCCAACAGGGCCAACAGCTCCACCGCTGAAGGCTCTGACACACATCAGGCAGCAGAAGGGGGCCAAGGAAGATGTCTCAGCTCCAGCAGCTGGTGGTACACTGCCGCACGGGTGCGCTGGTACCCACGCACCCCGTGAACACAGGCAAAGTAGGACACCGCCAAGGCAGGGCCACCCTCAGCAAGGCACAGCGTGTAGGTGCCCAGCCCACACAAACTCAGTGCAGACACGGTCTCAGCCCCGGACCAGGGCACATGAGAACACCACTTGTCTGGGATGCGTCCTTCAGGGAAGCGAACCAGCCCCAGAGTGTCTGCATGCAGCCGGCAATCACGAGCGCTCACCTCATAGCTGAAGTAGCGAAGTCCAGAGCTCAAGCTCGCAAAGGCTCCCGCATGACTGGCCGGGCTGTCCAGGAGCAGCTGCACGGCCAGGGTATGCCACAGGTCGCACAGAGACATGGTCTCGCGGAAGGTCCATATATGGGGGGCCCCATGCGGTTCGGGAAGCAGGAGCCCAGTGAACAGACAACCAGTCATGGTCCTGCAAGACAGGGAGAATAACACCACGGACAGGGGAGCACACATACCCTCCAGGGCCGGGAGGGCCTCCGAGGGGTCCCAAGGACAGGAAAAGTGGCCACGGACCGCAACATTGTAGCACAACAGAGCGAGGCATGGGGTGCAGACCCAGCACAGCTACCCAACACAATAGCACTCACATAACAGCTAATTGGGATGCCAAGGCCACGGTGTTGCAAACAGACATGGGGTGGGGGGTTGATGGGTGAAGTCATGCAGCTGCACAAGGAGCACACAGAACCGCAGGCGTGAGGACCCATGCACAGCCAGCACGTGTAACCATGGGCATGCCCACAGACCCATGCACCCCATTGGGAGCCCGGCCGGATGGGGGCCAGCCCCCAGGCACGGCCACCCATCGGAGGGCCATAATAAATGTCCCACAACCTCCGGGGCCACCACCACCATGGAGCAAGACAGGGCAGACGCCTACTGGATGCACCTCATGCTCGCAGCCAAGTGGTACCACAACCACACCGAGCAGCTGCACCTGCTTGGTGCGGAGGTGCACCTGGCTGCTCAGCTGCAGGTTTCCCTGGCCTTGAGAGCTGCAAGGGCCTGCAGGGCACACCAGGGCTGGAGGAGAGCCCGTGCCCGGCTCAGGGCACAGAGGCTATCCGGGGCAGACTGCCAGGCCATGAGCCGGGCCCAGCCCCCGCCCGCGATGCTCCGCGAGGCGGCCAGGGGCCTCTTGTGGGTGCAGGAGACCATGCACCGGTCAGTTCAGCTCGCTATGCCCATTGAGAGGTGCCTATGGGTCGCTGAGCACCCACAGGGTTAATGGGCGAGGGCGCTGGCCCATTGGGACGAGGCAGCCTGGAGGGCCCACCTCAGGATGGACAAGCTCACCCTGCTGTGGCTAGCGAAGCTCCTTACACCCTGGCTAGAGTGAGAACACACTTCCATGAGGACCCCCATCCCCATGGTCCAGCAGGTGGCCATAGGGGTCTGGGCCCTGGCAACGCCCGACTCCTGCTTCTCCGTGTCCCAGCACTTTGGGGTAGGGCTCAGCACTGTAGCCGGTATCCTCCGGGATGTGTGTGAGGCTGTGGAGGGTGTGCTCCTGGACAGAATGATCCAGCTGGTGGACCAGGAGGCCGTAATGGCGAGATTCGCAGCCAAGGCTTCCCCAACTGCATGGGAGCCGTGGACGGCACCAACGTCGAGATCCTCCACCCCTCCGCAGGGGAGGCAGCAGAGTATGTGAACCGGCATGGGTACCACTCCCTGCAGCTGCAGGCGGTTGTGGATCACTGGGGCTGGTTCATAGACAACTTCACGGGCAACTCCGGCCGCAGTCATGATGCCCGGACCATGACCATCTCCCCCTTCTATGCCTGGATGTTCTGGGGGGATTTCACTGACATGGGGATGACCTGGATCGAGGGGGTACCGATGCCCCCCTGTATCCTCAGAGACCCTGCCTACCCCATCACCCGCTGGTTGATGAAGGTCTACCCAGTCACACGGACACCTGCAGAGGTGCTATACAATACCTGCCTGTGCTCCAGCAGGACCGTGGTGGAGCGAGCCTTCGGGGCCCTCAAGAGGCGCTGGAGGAGTCTTGCTGGGCACCTAAACTACACTGTGGAGATCTCCGCCCTGGTGATCTGGGCCTGCTGTGTGCTCCACAATGTCTGTGAGACCGAGGGGGCAGCCGTGGAATACCCTGAGCCCCGCCGGACCCCTGGGCCCGGGCCCCTGTACGTGAACACCGAGAACCCCAGGGAGTACAGTTATGCCCAGCGCATCTTGGATGCCCTAGCGAGGCATATTGCCTGCGGGGCCTGGGTGTGAGGGGCTCCCCTCCCCAGCCCACCCCATGGGGTTCCTGGGGCTGGCCCCTGAAGGGGTGCCCCCCCGTCACCCACATACGGGCCCTGGAGGCATACTTGTGCAAAAACATTTATTTCACCTGTGTGTACATGTGACCCCTCCACCTCTCACTCCACCCCTGTAGTACCCTGGACCCTCTAGTGCCCCCCTTCACACCACCCTCCCCCTCCCTCCCCATCCCCCCTCATTTCCAGGGTTTGCCCCATGAGCACCCGGTGTGGGCCATGGATCCCTGGGAGCTCCCCTGCCCCCCACTGTCTGTGTTCCCAGCAGTATCCTGGGCCTCCTCCAGTTCCAGAAGGGGGGGCATGGGTGGGGGGAGGGAGGCCAGGACCTGGGGGCCCCCATGGTGGCTGCATCCTCCTGAAGGCACGGGGCACCGGGAGGCGGATGCACGGCCCCTGAGGGCATGGGGCTGACTGGGGCACCTGTGCAGGGGGCGTGGTTGCCGAGGGGCCTGGCAGGGGGCCCTGGGCAGGCAGGGTGGCCGGGGGTGCGGCTGCCATCACATAAGCGCACATCATGCCGGCGTGCAGGAGCAGGGAGGTCCCAATATTGTGGGACCTATCCATATTCACAGAGTGCTCCTGCACCATGCCTGTGATGGCCTGCTCCAGCCTCCCGAGTGCCTCCACCTGCCTGCTGTGCTCCCGGCACTCTCGCCTCCGCTCCAGGCGCACCTCAGCCTGGAGCCTCTTGTCCCTCACCTCTGCCCACTCCAGGGACCACTTGATGGCCGCCTCCATCCAGTCCACGGCTGCTATCATCCTCTCCCCCTGTTCCTCTGTGGTCCAGATGATCTCCTCCGCCTGGTCCTCCCTCCTCCTGCGGACCCATGGCCGGTGCTCCCTCATGTGCTGTGATGGGGCCACATGTCCCAGGGATACTGGCTGCTGGGGTTGCCCTGAGGGTACGGGAGGGTTAGTCCAATCGTGACCCAGGCCCCTGACCCCTGGCCATGATGGGGCAGGGGTGCCGCAGGCCCCATGGCATCTCAACAAGCCCCTTCCCACCCCCAGACCCTGGCCCCTCCCACCCCCTCCGACTGTCCGGGGAACCCCTCTCTGCACCCTGGAGTGCCCTCCCTACGGGACCACCTGCCTCACCTGGTTCCTGCGCCTGCTGGTGGGTCTCCTTGGTGGCTGCCTGCTCGGTCACCTGGGTTTAGTCCCGGGGTGTCCCGTGGCCTGTGGGCATTGAGGGGGGGTTGTGGATGTAGGGGTGTGTGGTTGGGCGACCTGGGGATGGGCCCCCTCCCACCTTGGTATTGGGGGGCTGGGGCTCGGGCTGGGGCTGTCTCTGGCCCATCCATCCCCCCCCTTGGCCCCTGCCCCTGTGGGCCCAGTCCCTCCCCCCTACGGGTTGTCCACTTACCCTCAATGTCGGTCTTGGATCCTTCTGAGGCCGGCCCCTCAGTGTGGGAGTGGGAGTGCTCCCCCATGGACCACTGGCTGAGTGTGATGAGGGTACCGGCCTCGGACTCTGCTTGCCCGACCTGGGGGTGGGTGCTCTCCAGGCTGCTGTCCGGGGTGGGCCTGCAGGTGCCAGGGGTCCCGGGGCGAGCCTCCTGGGGGTCTGGGGCCCTGGAGCTCATGTCTACCAGTGGGGCAGCGAGGGGAGGGGTACCTCGGCCCGTTCCCTGCCCTGGACCATAGCGCTCCCCATGAACTGTGGGGCGACTATATACCCCTTCATATGCAGGATGCGGTTGAGGGCATCGTAGAATGGGGCGGTCTGGACTCCGTGTCTGGACTGCCTATTGTTGTCCCGAATGGCCTTGTACTCCCTCTTAAGCTCCTTGGCCTTTGAGCGGCACTGTGCCGCTGTGCACTGATGCCCCGCCGCCTCCATGTCCCGCACTATGTCCTGGTAGACATGCTCATTGCGCTGGTTGAGGACGAGCTCCAGCTGGTACTCCAGGGTCTCCCAGATCCTAATGAAGTCCCGGGTCTCCTGGAGCCCCCACTGGCCCCCTCTGTGGTATGCCTTCCTCCCTCTTCTCCACTGTGGTTCATCCTCCTCCTCCTCCACCTCTGCCTCCACCCAGGCTGGGCCAGTGTCCTCTGGGGGCTCGTCCAACCGGGCGCTCTTCCATGTCTGTGGGAAGCAGGGGGTGGAGGGTTTAGGGTTGGGTGCATGTCCTGGCACCTCACGGGGCACCCCCTTTGCCCTCCTTCCTGGCAGGAGCCCAGGTTTGCCCTGTGCCCATCCCCTTGGTGCCCCTGCTCCCCTGCCCTTGTTTCCCCTTACCCGTTTCCTGGATGCCTCCTCCGCCCCCGTTCCGTCTGATGTCCCTGGGGCGTTGTGTCCTGGCTGCTGCTGCGGGTGTTGTCCCTGCACCTCCTCCATGGTCAGCACGACCCCCGGCTCCCCCTCCTCCACCTGCACTCCCTCCACCGCTGCCACTGCCTCCTCCTCCTCCACCCTCGCTCTCTCACCCACCGCTCTCTTTCGCCTCCCTCCTCGCTCCATCCCGCCACGATTCCCCGCTGCAGATTTCCCTTTAAATCTCCCTCTGGTGGTTGTGTTGTTGCTGGTTGCCTGGCAGCGACACTGCGTGCATTGTCCACGGTTGGGGATCATTTTCTTTGGTTCCGCCCGGGGATTGGCGTCCAGATGTTACTTTTTGTTGCTTCCCAGTGGGAATCTCTTTGACCACGTTTCCCAAGATTTTGCACCAGGTAGCCCAGGAAGCATGGTTGAAATTGACCCCATGTGGGTATTGAGCGTGGTGAACATCTGGCAGCCGCCTAACAGATGTTCAGGGCTCTTTGGCCCCGCCGCAGGATTGAGCGTGGTTTACTGTGGTTGAGCGTGATCTTGTAATGTCTGAAAACACCCCATGTAAGAGAGTGGTGGAAGTTTGACCCCACAGCTGATGGAGACTTTAAGCCAAGAAAGAATAAATATGATGGAGACCATGAAATAAATGGTACAGGAGAATTAAAATATGAAGGAGGAGATCCAAAAGTTAACAGAGGAGAGTGAATGCTATGCCAAAGGGGCCAGGAAAGCCATATTAGAAGTAAATAGGCATAAAGCTATAATAAAAGAACAGGAAGCCTCAGAGGAGTCAAGCAGTGAGGAAGAAACAACACTGGAACTCTTTGGTTCAGCCTTAGGCTATGTGAAAGAAGGTAAACTGGAGATAGAGAACTCTACTCCTGAGGAAGGTTGCCAGGTAGCAGTGAAAACAGCTGAAAACATGACAGAGGAAGAATGTATGGAAGTGGTAAAAAGGGCATGGAGAATGTTGCAATAAAGTTAGAGGAAAAGAAGCTAATGAAAGGCTGCAGGGCAGATAATTAGCAGAGTCTGCACCTAACCCTCGAGGAGTGAACATCTCTACCAAGGCTAACTGGCCAGAGGTCTGGTTGCCGTGGCCTGGTTAATGGACTAGTGAGTTGAATAAATTGATGGCTTTGACTCAGCCTGGGAGTAACAGTCAACTTTGGGGCCCCAATCCTTCATACACTCACCCACAATCAAGTGGGACCCTGTTACAATTCATTTCCTAGTTTATTTATTTATTTGACCATTTTTCTACCCCCCCCCCCCCTTCTGTTCACAGAGCAGCTCATGGCAGCTTACAAGATGCATAAATAAAAACATAACATAATAAAAAACACACATAAAATATCATTAAAAACATTAAAATGCTAAAAATGAACTAAAAGGGCAGAACTCTCCCTCCCCAACCCATCCCACTCTACCCGTCTTTCTCTCCAAAGGCCTGGCAGAACAGCCAGGTCTTACACTGTCTTCAGAAAGAGGGGAGGGCCAGGGCCAGGGCCAGGACCAGGGCCAGAGCCAGGAGGCCCTTCATCAGGAGGGAGTTCCACAGCCTGGGAGCAGCCACCAAGAATGCCCTCCCCATTGTCATCACCCGGGCAACTCAGGGGACTTTGAGTCAGGCATCCCTGGCCAACCACAGGGGTCACACCTTGCCAGCCTTACCAGCACCTTGCCACACATTACCAGCACCTTGAATTGGGCCTGGAAGATAATAGGCAGCCAGTGCAGAGAACGGAGCACTAGTGTAATGTGCTCACGGTGATGATAAATGTCTTGCAATGTAAGATCTATGAGGAAAGGAGCTGGGCAGGTTTAACCTAAAGAAGAGAAAGCTCAAGGGGAAATGACAGCAATTAGCAAATATGTAAAAGTCTGCGAGAAGCAAGAGAGGGTAAAAACAGATATGCCACTGGTCCATTGTGTCCTGTTTTGGCCCGCTGTGGCCTGGGACCTGCCGGTACATGTGTTCACGTGCTGCCAGATGTTGGCCTGGGACTGCCCCAGGGTGGGCAGTAGTTGGTTACCCCAAGCTGCATCCTCAGAAAACTCCAAGGTCACAGCCCAGGCTAAGGGCCTTCCATGTGGGCCAACGTGGGTCACAGCAGGTCAGCATGTCTATTCTGCCCCACCTTACCTGCCACCAGTTGGGGACCACCATGGCTGCCTGTCTTTTGCCACCATGGCTGTCCATCATGGTGGAGGTGGGCTGCTGGGAGCAGGACATGGGCAGGGCCAGCTGCTCGTATGTTTGTTGAGTTCCCCCCCCCACCCCACGGGGGACATGTGGGCAGCAGGAAGGCTCTTCAGCCACAGGTATGATCATTCAGTGCCCTGACCCAGTCCGGGGAGGGGCAGTCACTGTTTCCTATCCCAAACCAGGCCAGGGAGCCACCACACCAGCTGCACATCAGTTTTTACCCAATGTAACCAGTTGCTCTGTGTGACCAGAAAATGGAATGAGCTTAGACTGATGGAGGAAAGATATAGCTTACATAGGAAGACCAGCCTAACACTAGCTTGGCAAGGGCACAAATTCTCAAGGATAGTTGTCAAGTCCTCTTCACTGAAAAGATTTTTAAATAGGTGAGAAAAATACCTGTCAGGGATGGTTCGGGTGTAAAAAACTCTACTTGAAAGCAGGGTGGACTAAATTAAGGTATCATGTAGCCATAAAAGTCTATGATTCTGTTATTCCCTGCATGCCTGAGACTCAGTTAAATAGCTTTCTAGCATATTTTCCCATGAAATGCTGGAGGCTTATCAGGATCGAGGATTTCATTATATTTTATTAGGTTGGTGCCAGGTTTTCTAATCACACAAAGATACAGGAGCAGAACAAGGAAACACAAACAGAGAGAAACATTTTCCACATTGGGATACAAACTTAAAATGTCCCCCTTCCTTCCCTCTTCTGTGTGGTTAAATGCACTTAAATAATGAACTTAGGTTGTTAAAGCATCTTGAAAATATCTGCCCAGCAGTGTCCAGCAAAGAAAAAGAGTTGAAGCTTCCTGAAACTGATCCAAAGTTCATTCAAGTCCAAGGGAACCTTCTCACCAATTTAAATGAGATTTGGGTTCAGCCTTCAGTGCGTGTCATTTGTCAAAATGCAAAACTAATTTCTTCTGAAAACATATAGTCTTGCAAACTCTCGGGAAAACTGAGCCACTTGATTTTTATCTGGAACTAATAATGTGAGTGATATTTCAAATTACATGCATGTTCCAGTTATTCCTCTCTTCTTGGGTTGCTGAAACACCCATGTTAGTAGTGTCTTCTACAAAGTCTGAGATCAGGCCTGACAAGAAGGGTGGGAATTAGGAAAGAACTGTACCAGACCCTCAGGTTAAGGCCTCCCTGACCCTGCATGTGAAGAATGTTCCTCCTTCTTCTTATAATAGTAAAATATAATAAATATAATAGTAAAATAATAATTGCAAGTAACGTGTAAATAAAGTACCAGGATGATCTTGCAGGATAGGGAAATGAGACAGCACTATCCTGAACTGATGATGTTACTGTTCCACAACACACACAGAGAAGAATTCCTGTGGACTCTTACTTATTATTATCTTCAGTGCAGTACATCTAAAGAACATTTAACTGTGCTTCAAGAAAGCAAACCCTGGAATGGCCTGGTCCATGAGGTTTCAGGTCTAGAAGGAGAGAGAGCCTTTTCAGCATGTGTATAGTCTGAGGGCACTTCCCCACGAAACATACAATGTAAGATTTGCCTTTGGGAAAGAATTCAGGAGGCAAACCATGTGCAGGGTTTGTAACATGAGACCCTCCCCCCATGTGCAGGGTTTGTAACATGGGACCTTCCTCCCTGCATGCATTTTTGCTGGTGATCCTGTGGAGGATTGCAGAGTAGGGAAATCCAGCTCTGGAATCCCACACAGGACTGCCAGCAAAAATGCATAAGGTGAGGGGGCGGTTCCACATTACAATCCCTGCACATGTTTTGCCTCCCGGATTCTTTCCTGGAGGTAAATCATGTCAGGTAAGCATTGTGGGAAAGCGCAATGAGAGTCTGGAAGCTTCTGAAACCCTTACCATAAAGCAATACTCATAGTTGCAAAAGGGTTGCATAACTGCTGCAGCACAGTAAGGCTCTGCCACAAAGTAGCACTTCTGAAAACAACAACAGTTCCAGACAAAACAGATCTCTAGATTTCAAAATTTATGATGTCATATAGGAAGTAGGGGACCCCAAGCTACCAGCATGTACTTGGGCTCAAAATTCCTCTCAACAGGCCTGTCTGAGATGGTACCTTCAAGTAGTTGAGACCTCAAAGCCTGTTGATGGCTCGTCTCCTTTATAGATTTAAACTTTTGTAGAGTTCTTGAATCTTTTCTGCAACATTCATGCTTTGTGAGAGCATGACAAAAATGCCATCTGACAGGAAATCAAAATACTTTTGTGTGGGATAGTTGTTGGCAGCACTTTACTTCATTAGTGATGTTCATTGGTGTTTATTGTGTCTAATTTTGGGCAAATACAGCTCAATCACGGTCTTGCGGTCCCCAAGGACATTGGTGTTTATTGTGTCTAATTTGGGGAAACACAGCTCTATTATGGTCTTGCAGTCCCCAAAGACATTGGTCCTGGGACTTCAATATTCATGCCAATGCCGATCTTGGAGGGGCAGAGCGTGAGTTCATGGCCACCATGGCCACCATGGGCCTGTCTCAGGTAATCATCAGCCCAACGCATGATGGGGGACATACCCTGGACCTGATATTTTGTACCAGCCTTGAGGCGGGGGATCCATTGGTGGGGGAGGTGTTAGTGGTGCCCTTGTCATGGCCAAATCATTGCCTCCTGCAGGCCAACCTCCTGGCGCATGTCTTCCCCTCGAAAGGTGTGGAACCAGTTCGGTTGGTCTGTCCCCAGAAACGTATGGAACCAGAGAGGCTTCAGAATGCCCTGGGGGAGATACCCCTTGATCTCAATGCCTGCCCGCTTGATGACCCCATTGCATTTTGGAACACCTTGCTGACTGAGGCTATCAACCAGGTGGCTCCTAAGCATCCACTTCCTTCTCGTCATCACCGCAGCGCCCTTGGTTTACAGAGGACCTGTGGTTATTAAAGTGGGAGGAGAGGCGGTAGAGTAACGGTGGTACCGTTCTCGGGCTGAAGTTGATAGATTGCAGCATAGAGCGAGTTTAAGAGCCTATCCTATGTCTGTGCGGGCAGCCAAGAAGAGGTTCTTGGCTGCCCTCATAGCATCTGTGAAGTCTCATCCAGTGGAGCTTTTCCAGGTGGTGAGGGGGCTGGTCAGTCTGGCCTCCCTCCACCTGGAGCTAGATTCATCCAGTGCCCCCTGTGACATGTTTGTTGAGTACTTTGCGGATGAAATCAGTGTGAGTTCGATGCTGCATTTATTGTATTAGAACAAGAGGCTATGGATGGCCTGTCTGGTCCTATTTTGTGGGATTAGTTTCAGATGCTGTTGTCCGCCTATGGGGCGGATGTTCTTGGAGCTGTTAGCGACACCTCTTGTGAACTTGACTTGTGCCCGTCCTTGCTGGTCAAAGCCATCTGAGAGACGCTGGGGCCATTGCTGGTTGGGGTGGTCAATGCCTCACTACAGGAGGACAAAGTCCCGGACTGCCTCAAAGAGGCGGTTTTGCGGCCTCTGCTCAAAAAAACATCACTTGACATTGATTCCCTAGCCAACTATCGGCTGGTCTCTAATCTTCCCTTTTTAGGGAACGTTATTGAATGGGTTCTGGCTCAGCAGCTGTGGGAGCATCTGGACTGCATCAATTTCCTAGATCCTTCATAATCCAGCTTTCACTCAGGGCATAGCACTGAGACCACACTTGTGGCACTGGTTGATGACCTTCATCGTGATATGGATCAGGGTCAGTCGTCTCTCCTGATCCTATTAGATCTGTCAGCAGCTTTTGATACCATTGACCATGAAATGGTGGCCCGCTTGTGGGACCGCGCCAGGGTGGGCAGCACTGTTCTTGAATGGATCCACTCTTTCCTGGCCAGAAGAACACATGTGGAGTTCTGCAAGGTTCTATTATGTCCCCTCTCCAGTTTAATGTGTACATGTAGCCGAGGGGTGAGGTCGCGAGTAGGGATGTGCGAACAGAATGGAGTTCGGATGTTCAGCTGTTCAGCCCGAAAACTTAGTTCGGGTTCGTACATTTGGTCCCGTGGAGTTCAGACCCCCCAAAATGTTAGGAAAGTTCAGTCCTCCTGGAGGCTTAGGGCACTTTTGGGGGGAGGGGCATGGGGGCATGGCAAGCCGTTGGAGACACAGCAGCAGCAGAGACCGGGAAGGCTTGGGGCCTGGCACCCCGGGTTGCCTGAGCAGGCAGGCTTGGTGCTTGGCCACTGGGGGTGCCCGTGGGGGAATGGCTGGCCATCTGAGACCCAGAGGCACCAGCAGCAGAAGACATTGGATTGCTGGGGACAGAACCCATGGCACAGCAGAGGCAGCAGAAGTGGACATTGGATTTCCTGGGCACAGAACCCATAGCACAGCAGAGGCATCAGAAGCAAACACTGAATTCAATGGGCACAGAACCCATGGCACAGCAGAGGAAGCAGAAGTGGACATTGGATTGTGCTCGATGGGCAGGCCTTCTTGGTGGTCAGGGACATGGGGTTTAGATGCCTGATTGGCTTCCTGGCCCCCCAGTTTAAGCTGCCCTCATGTACCACCTTGAGTCGGCAGGTGGTGCCAGCCTTGTACCAGGCTTTAAAGGAATGGGTGAGGAAGCAGCTGGCAGGGGCTGGGGGTGCCACCGTCCACTTCACCACCAACCTCTGATCGAGCAGTAACGCACAGCACGCCTACCTGGCAGTGATGGCACACTGGTGGCAGGCCCCAGAGTCAGTATTTGGAAGTGTGAGGAGGGGTCCTGAAGCAGGGTATAGGTGGGCCCTGCCTCAGACAGAAGTCATGGATGGCCTCCACACTTCTCAGAACATCGAGGCTGCCCTGACCGCCATGGTGAAGGAGTGGGTCATGTCAGGTGCACCCTTCACCAAGGGGTGCGTGGTGACTGACAACACAGCCAACATACTGAGGACAGTCCACGGGGGNCACATGTCTCAGAACATCGAGGCAGCCCTGACCGCCATGGTGAGGGAGTGGGTCACGCCAGGTGCGCCCTTCACCAAGCGGTGCATAGTGACGGGCAACGCAGCCAACATATTGAGGGCAGTTCACAAGGTGGGTTTCACCAACATCTCTTGTGCCTCACATACCCTTCACCTGGTGGTCAGGGATGACCTGGGCTTGGGGGAGAAGGGGATTGGGGCAGGCACCCTTAGGTCCCTGATCAAGTGGGGGAGGAAGCTGGCCGGTTTCTTTAACTGGACCATGAAAGGCAGCGACCTACTCTAGGTGAAGCAGGCAGAGCAAGGCTCCCCAGTGCACCAGCTGCTGTAGGATGTGTCGACACAGTGGAATTCCATGTTCCTGATGCTCGAGCGGCTTCTCAAGCCTTGCATCAGGTTCAGCTGGTGATGGACAGCGGGGCGCCTCCAGGGTACAATGGGGTGGAATGGGAGATCCTGGCTTACACTGTCTATGTTCTGAGACTGTTCCTGGCCATGATGGAGACCATCAGCTCCTCCACAGTCACCATCAGCCAGGTGACCCCCCTGGTCCAGAGTCTCCTCAGGAGCCTGGAGGAGATTCTCCAGGGGAAGGATTGTGGCCCTCAGGGAAAGAAGCTGGTGGCTGAGGCGGTTGACCTGCTGCGGCAGCTGAAGGCAGGGCTGAAGGCGTGGTTTGATGAGCTCCTGCAGTGGGAGGAATATGTGTTGGCAACCATGCTGGACCCCAGGGTCAAGGGCAGCATGGCACGCCAGACACTGCTCTATGGCCACTGGAAGGGTGAGCTGGTGGAGAGGGTCCAGCAGGCTGGAGAGTGCGGGGCAGCAGCAGCAGGATGCCCCTGGGGATGGTGGGAGTGGGAGCAGCCACCCCTTTCAGCCAGAGGGGTTCCTTTAAAGCCAGAACCAGCAGCAGGCTGAGCAGCAGCCACACCCCTATTGCTTCTGGATGACATGGATGGACAGCCCTCCCTGCCTGTAACGTAGGCCCCAGAACCCTGATGGTGACTCTTGGGTGTGGAGTGACTGCTTCTTGATGCGGTGGAATGACAGCTCCTAGTGAGCAGAATGATGGCCCCAGAACCCTGATCATGGGTCCTGAGACTAGAGTGGGAGCTTCTGGATGACATGGATGCCCTCCCTGCCTGTAACATAGGTCCCAGAACCCTGAGGGTGGGTCCTGGGGCTGGAGTGACTGACTGCTTCTCGATGCAGTGGAACGACAGCCCTCCCTGACTGTAACATAGACCCGAGAACCCTGAGGGTGGGTTCTGGGGCTGGAGTGGCTGCTTCTCAATGCCATGGAATGATAGCTCCCCATGAGCAGAATGATGGCCCCAGAACCCTGACGGTGGGTCCTGGGACTAAAGTGGCAGATTCTCAATGAAGTGGAATGACAGCCCTCCCTGACTGTAACATAGGCCCCAGAACCCTGAGGGTGGGTTCTGGGGCTGGAGTGACTGCTTCTCGATGCCATGGAGTGATAGCTCTCTATGAGTAGAATGATGGCCCCAGAACCCTGACAGTGGGTCCTGGGACTAGAGTAGCAGTTTCTGGATGGCATGGATGGACAGCCCTCCCTGCCTGTAACATAGGTCCCAGAATCCTGAGGATGGGTCCTGGGGCTGGAGTGG
Organism: Sphenodon punctatus; assembly: GCA_003113815.1. Classification (NCBI taxonomy): domain Eukaryota; kingdom Metazoa; phylum Chordata; class Lepidosauria; order Sphenodontia; family Sphenodontidae; genus Sphenodon; species Sphenodon punctatus. Next base: position 1,064,207 of record QEPC01001081.1, on the reverse strand, counting down.
ATGACTGCTTCTTGATGTGGTGGAATGACAGCTCCCCGTGAGTGGAATGACAGCCCCAGAACCCTGAAGGTGGGTCCTGGAACAGGAGTGGCAGCTTCTGGATGAAGTGTAATGTAGGCCCCAGAACCCTGATGGTGGGACCTGGGGCTGGAGTGGCTGGCTGTTTCTTGATGCAGTGGAATGACAGCTCCCCATGAGCGGAATGATGGCACCAGAACCCTGATAGTGGGTCCTGGGACTAGAGTGGCAGTTTCTGGATGAAGTGGAAAGATAGCCCCCTATGCCTGTAACGTAGGCCCCAGAACCCTGAGGGTGGGTCCTGGGGCTGGAGTGACTGCTTCTTGATGTTGTGGAATGACAGCTCCCCCTGAGTGGAATGACAGCCCCAGAAACCTGATGGTGAGTCCTGGGACTAGAGTGGCAGTTTCTTGATGAAGTGGAACAACAGCCCTCCCTGCCTGTTACGTAGGCCCGAGAACCCTGATGGTGGGACCTGGGGCTGGAGTGACTGACTTGATGCAGTGGAATAACAGCTCCCTGTGAGCAGAATGACAGCCCCAGAACCCTGATGTTGGGTCCTGGGACTAGAGTGGCAGCTTCTGGATGACGTGGATGGACTGTCCCCCATGCCTGTAACGTAGGTCCCAGAACCCTGATGGTGGGACCTGGGGCTGGAGTGGATGCTTCTTGGTGTGGTGGAATGACAGCCCTCCCTGCCTGTAACTTAGGTCTCAGAACCCTGATGGTGGAACCTGGGGCTGGAGTGGCTGGATGTTTCTTGATGCAGTGGAATGACAGCTCCCCGTGAGTGGAATGATGGCCCCAAAACCCTGAAAGTTGGTCCTGGGACTAGAGTGGCAGCTTCTAGATGATGTGGATGGACAGCCCTCCCTTCCTGGATTATAGGCCTCAGAACCCTGAGGGTGGGTCCTGGGACTGGAATGGCTGCTTTTTGATGCGGTGGAATGACAGCTCCCCATGAGCAGAAAGACAACCCCAGAACCCTGATGGTGGGTCCTGGGACAGGAGTGCCAGCTTCTGGATGAAGTGGAATGACAGCCCTCCCTGCCTGTAAAGTAGGCCCCTGAACTAGGAATGTGCCATTTGGCCGTTTGGTCTGAAAACTTAGTTTGGGTTCATGGGTTCAGTCTCGTGGAGTTTGGACCCACCCAAACATTTGGAAAGTTCGGCCGCCTGGAGGATTGGGGTCCTCCAGAGGTGCCCGTGGGGGCATGGCAGGCTATCGGAGACACAGCAGCAACAGCAGAGACCGGGAAGTCTTGGGGCCTGGCACCCCGGGTTGCCCGGGCAGGCAGACTCAGCACTTGGCCCCTAGGGGTGCCCATGGGGGCATAGCTGGCCATCTGAGACCCAGCAACAGCAGTAGAAGCAGACATTGGATTGCCCAGGCACAGAACCTATGGCACAGCAGAGGCAGCAGAAGTGGACATTGGATTTCCGGGACACAGGACCCGTGGCACAACAGAGGCAGCAGAAGCGGACATTGGATTGCCAGGGCACAGAACCCATGGCACAGACAGCAGAGGCAGCATTGGCAGCAGCAGCAGACATTGGATTGCCCGGTAGCAGAACCCATGGCACACATTGGCAGCATTGCCAGCAGAGGCAGCATTGGCAGCAGCAGAAGACATTGGATTGCCCAGCCACAGAATCCATGGCACAGCAGAGGTGGCATCAGCAGCATAGATTGGATGGCCAGGACACAGAGCCTGTGGCACTGCAGTGGCGGAATCAGCAGCAGCAGCATTCGATTGCCAGGGCACAGAACCCATGGAACAGCAAAGATGGCAGCAGCAGGATTTGTCTGTGTGCAGCACCCATGGATCCAGGATGGTAGGATTTGCCAGGGAAGAGCTCCCATACAGCAGCAGACAGCAGCCGCAGGATTGCATGGGCACATTTGGATTTTCCAGGGCAGAGCACCCATGGACCAGCAGGCAGCAGCAGCAGGATTACCAGGCCAGTGGGGCACATCATCCAGGGTTGTCAGGGCAGTCAGACAGCCACCTTGGCATGAGAGACAGGCAGACTAGGACAGGGCTTCAGCTTTGCCCACAGGGCAGGCAGACAGGCACTTTGGCATGAGCAGAAGGCAGACTGAGGTAGGGTTCGAGCTTTACAACCAAGGCAGGCTGACAGACAGTGTGGCATGAGCATCAGAAGGCAGGCTGAGGCAGGGTTTGATCTTGGCCACATGGGCGGGCGGGCAGACAGGCAGTGTGGCATGAGCATCGGAAGGCAGACTGAGACAGGCTTTGATCTTGGCAGGCAGACAGGCAGCATAGCATGAGCATCTGAAGGCAGGATGAGGCAGGGTTTGATCTTGGAAACCTGGGCGGGAAGAAAGGCCACGTGGCATGAGCATCAGAAGGTAGGCTGAGGCAGGGTTTGATCTTGGCAACCTGGGCAAGCAGACAGGCAGTGTGGCATGAGCATCGGAAGGCAGACTGAGGCAGGGTTTGATCTTGTCAACCTGGGCAGGAAGATAGGCACTTTGGCAAGAGCATTGGATGGCAGACTGAGGCAGGGTTTGAGGTTAGCAACCTGAGCAGGCAGACAGGCAGCATGGCATGAGCATTGGAAGGCAGACTGAGGCAGGGTTTGATCTTGGCAACCTGAGTGGGCAGACAGGCAGCACAGCATGAGCATCAGAAGGCAGGCTGACCCCTCCTGCCACTCCCAAATGCTGCCTCCAGGTTCTGCCACCAATGCGCCATCACTGCCAGGTAGGTGTGCTGCGCATTTCTGCTCAACCACAGGTTGGTGGTGAAGTGGATGGTAGCACCCCCAGCCCCTGCCAGCTGCTCCCTCACCTGCTTCTTTAAAGCCCAGTACAAGGCTGGCACCACCTGCCAACTCAGCATGGTGAATGAGGACAGCTTGAACTGGGGGGCCAGGAAGCCAATCAGGTGGCTAAACCCCATGTCCCTGACCACCAAAAAGGGCTGCCCATTCAGCGCTATCATTTCCCCCAACATGCGCGTGACTTTCAGTTGCGGATTTACTACACTGATTATTATTTGTACAAACATATGTGTTGTAAATTGTACTTTCTCTGTGATTTACGTTATGGCAAAGGCCAGTCATAATAATAAAATTTGGATTTGAAAGCCATATGCCGCCCACCATGTCCTGCAGCTGTCAATGGACTTGGCAGCTGCCCCAACCCCAGCTCCTCCATGGTGCACTGACGCTGCTGCTATTGCTGCTGCTACTCCCCCCTAGCAGCAATACTTAACTGCTCCTGCTACTAGAGGTAGCTGTTCAAGGACACTTGCCTGCAGATGGAGGCAGACGACTGGCCGCTTCAGTCAAAAACCCGCTGGAGTCCACTGCCCGTGCCTACCCACTTAGCAGCACAGCACTGTGGCATCCATTAAGATGCCTCGCCATGGCAGTTGTGCCAAGGCTGGTGAGCACCTGTCCATGCTTCACCACCTTCTGGCATAAAGTACCCTACACCTCCCTGGGATCATTCGCCCGCACCAACTTAATATGCACCCAGACGGAGAATTTTTTGCCCCCTCCTGCCTTCTGTGCTGCACCGGGTGATGCACCACTGACAGCACTGCTAGAAGGGGCAGAACATGGTGGTGACACAGCTCTCGGAGGGACAACCATCACCTCAGCACCAGACATTTCCACAGGACTAGTGTCTGCCTTGCTGTCCCCAATCTGAGTGATGTCCCATGAAGGGGAGTACTGGGAGCCTGAGGTTGATGGACTGCCAACCATGCTGCTGCCACTCTCCCTGTGCCCCCTACTGCTGCTCCTCTCCCTGATGTCATTGCCCGGGGATCGGGTCCTGTCTCTAGCAGCTGGGGCGGGATCCACCAGTCCTGGACTGCTGGGGATCACCTCAACAATGGGGGTTGGGGACATTGTTGGCCCTGGAGGAACATCTGAAGCACCTGCACCTGCACCTGCACCTGCAGCAGAGGCAGCCGCAGCATCCTGTACTGCAGGCCTTCCAGTGCCCTACGTGGTAGTGGAGGATGCTGGCAGGAGGCGCCGCCAAAACACACCCTGGCTAGTGCCACTGCTGGGAGCCTCTGAAGCCTGCCTGTCAAAATCAGGTCTGTGCAGTTTGGGGTGTGGTGATGGGCTCTGGCTGCTGCTGATGCCTGCCACTCTGCTGGCACGGTCCCTGCCACCTCTGCCATGTGCCCCATTGCCTGCCTTATGGGCAGCAAACCAGCCTCTCCTGCTTCCCTTCTCCATTTCTCCCCCCTAAAGAATGCAGAGGAATATTTTATATTTTTATTTATTTATTTATTCAAATTTGTAATCTAATATTATATAGCTACACTAACTCTAACTCTAACTGCTGTTAACTATTCTAAAACCTATGGGACTAAATGGAATATTATCTAATATCTACAAAGACCTAGTCCTACAAACACACTATAAAATATTAAATCTGATTCACTACACACTATCTCTCTATATATATATATAATACACACACACACACACACACACACACACGGGGGGTGGGGGGAGGAACACAGACAGCTCACAACAAACAACACAGGGAGGGGTAAAAAATAAAAATAACACCTAAATCTATCTAATCTAATCTAAATAAATGAAACTATGGAAGTAAATGTGTGGAAATGGGTGAAATAGGAGGAGGATGGCAATGGATTGGGAGGAACACAAACTGCTGGGAGAGGGAGACTTCTGAAAACGTCTGCTGACAGGATCAGTGGCTAACTCAGAATGATATGGAAGGGGGGGAGGGCAATTACTTTTGTTACTTACTGTGCCCGCCTTACCACAAGCCCCATTGGCTCCATGCAGCCTAGCCCATGACCAATCGTCGACTGAAAAGCCAGTGGTCTGAGGGAAAGAGGAATGGTGATTGGGCAGGCTGTCTGCTAGTCCAAGCCTCTCCTCCCCTCCTCTCCTCAGCTGACCCCCCTTCCCTGGGCCCGACAGTCAGGGTTTTTCCCACCTGAACGCTTCCCGAACTCATCCGAACACATCCGAACTGTTTGAGGTTTTCGGTCTGAGCGTTCGGTTCGGCTGTCCGAACTGGCTGAGTTAGGGCCAAACCCCAAACATCCGAACTGCGTTCGCATATCCATAGTCATGTTTGGTGTTCCGTGTCATCAATATGCTGATGACACCCAGCTCTCGCTCTCGTTTTCATCAGACCCCGGCTCGGCAGTCCTGGTGCTTACTCTGTGTCTGGCGGCTTTGGGGGATTGGATGAGGGTGAGCCATCTGAGGCTGAATCCCGATGAGACGGAGGTGATGCTGATGAGTAAGGGCAAGGGGGTGCATCCCCTCCTCATCTCTCAGGTCCATACTTTGGGTGTGCTCCTTGATCCCCAGCTTGGTCTGAATGTCCAAGTGGATGCTGTGGCGAGGGGCGCATTTCCCCAATTTGGTGCATCGGCTTTGGCCATGTTTCGGATGAGGACCTGGCTACCATCATCCATGCGTTCATTACCTCAAGACTTGACTATTGCAACCTGCTCTACGTGGGGCTACCCATGGTGAAGGCTCAGAGACTGCAGCTGGTGCAGAATACAGAGACCTGTCTCCTTACCGGGACAGGTCGCTGGGAGCACATAATGCCAGTCCTCCATTCTCTGCACTGGCTGCCTGTAGTTTTCCGGGCCTGATTCAAGGTTTTGGTGTTGACCTATAAAGTTCTACATGGTCTGGGTCCTGTCTATCTGTGAGACTGTCTCACTCCCTGGGTTCTGGACTGGCCCCTGTTGTCATCAGGGGGTGCCCTCCTGGATGTCCCCCAAGTTGTTTGGGGTGCTACGATGGAGAGGGTGTTTTTGTTGGTTGAACCATGCTTGTGGAACTCCCTTCCGGTGGAGGCCCGGGTGAACCCAGACCTCCCTTCATTTCAACATAGATGTAAAACCTGTTTGTTCCGCCTGGCTTTCAGTGAGAGAGGGGGGTAGGGGGTGGGTAGAGGGTTAGGAGGTTGGGTTGTTTTTGGCTCCATTTGGTTATGTTTTAATTTGTATTTTATTATGATGATTTTTATTTGGCTGTTTTATGAGGATTGTAAGCCACCCTGAACTGCTTGGCCAGGATAGGGCAGATATAAAAAGTTAGAAATAAATAAATAAATAAATAAATATTTTGTAGCTAATAACTTTTCAATGCCTGGGGGCTTGTGGTACATTACTTGCTTTTATCTCCCATGTTCATATTTTCAGTTTACCTGAGGAAAAGGCCATGTACTGTCCAGTATCACTACATTTAGATCCACAAGCTGTCATTTTGTATTTTGGGCTATTGTCCATGTCCCAAGATAACAGTGCTGAAATAGAATGAGCATTGGTCAATTTAGCCTTGTCTACATGTGTCACAAAATCAACAGTCAGCAACGCAAATCAGGAGTCTTAGGGTGCAGTCACATGAGCTAGATCACGGGGCGCTCAGTCACAGTCACACTTTGGGCAGGTGAAGAGAGAAGGTCACACAACCTGCCCTCCACAGGACCAGGCCACTGCCAGAGGTCCCACCATGTCCAGTGGTGGGCCAAGGAGCCAGCCACATGTGTGGCTGCCCGGCCCCACCCCATGTCAGCCACCATCCCCTGGCCTGCCCACTTTCACACCTCTGGCTTTGACATGGCCGCATGGGGATGGTGAACACACCCGATGCTCAAGGTCCCCTAATGGACCTTACCATGGGGTGGAGCAGCACAGCCCCAGCCACATGGACGCCGGCCCCTTAACTCGATCCAGGCAGTGTTACCCCATATTGTGCAACGCTGCTATGCGCTGCATCTGCAGCCTTTCATGGTGGATGCAGTGCATAGCAGTCAGCTGCCCATCCCACCCCAAGGCGGGGTGAACATCTGGCAGTCACTGGCCATACAATGCTCTGCATTGCGGGGTAAGGCTGCCCAAATCAGGTTAGCATCTCATGTGGCTTCATCCTAAGTTCTTAAAGGTACTTGGATTACTTCATTGTGAATAATTAACTGTATGGAAGATTGGTGAAGGGGGTCAGTAAATCCATTATGTATTCCTATTCTGTGTCCATATTTGAACATTTAACGTTCTTCATTTTACAGAAGTAAAAGTAGGGCAGAGACTGAATGAGAAATCTAATACAAATATACAGTGAAAATAGAAGCCAAGTAAGGAAGAGATGCTGGGTGTGATCCTTCCTCCACTGAAGTCAATGTGAGTTTCCATTGACTGCAGTAGAATCAGGATTTCACCCACTGAGCGATGAGTAGAGACCAGAAAAAATGGTCTAACACAAAGGCATTGTGTACTTAGACTGATCAGTCCACTTTTACCGCATGCTATGGAAGTGTCATTTATCCTTAAGGGAGCTCAGCTCATACTTTGGCCACAATCCACAAACCACTTGCTCTGAAGTAAGTGGTTTATGGATTGCAGCCATTGCCTTTAACATTTCTTTTCAATGGACTCACATTTAAAACACGTTTTTAAATTACAGGAAAAAATAGTTTGCAAATTCAAGAAGGCATGTGTTTGCAGAAGAAAGGGCCACACTGTCTAATAAACAAAGCAGCAGCAACACAAACAATATTCAAGCCAGTTGGCTCAGCAACATGTGCAATTAGAATAGAAAGAAATGAGGAATGCTCTAATCATATTCAGGGGGTGGCTTCAGGTTTCCCATCCTTATACAAACTATTAACAAGAGTATGCCCTGAGCCTTTGGGGGAAGGGTGGGGTATAAGGCTCTTATACGGTGTAAGGATAGAGGCCATGGTGTGGGGGAGAGATGGGTGAGCATGCCGTGGGGGGGTTGGGTGGAGGCCAGCAGTACATGGGCGCACATCCGTCTCCACCCATCTCCACCCACGGAGCTAGCAGAGTTCTGGCCAATTGCTCCATGCGTGGGCTATGGGTGGAGGTTGGTGGAGATGGGTGTACTGCGGGAGCATGCACACACACACACACACCCGCCATGGCAGTCAAACAAGCGGCACTCACACATGCCCACCCAGCAGATCTGTATGGGCATGCGTGGGCCCATCTCGTTTTAAAAGGGCCTTTGTCTAAATAAACAAATAAATAAATAAATGTGTTTGCTCAATAACAAGACTCTAGATCAGACATGGCCAATCTGTAGCTCATGTGAGTTGAGAAGTAGTTTGGTGTAACTCATGAGAGGCTACATTTACAGACTACATTTTTAGTTTGACTGTGACAATTATACACTGATTCTAAAATGTGCATCACTCCACCTTATCATACAATCTGCTTACACACCAGTGCCAGTCTGTGCAATATCTGTTGGTTTAGATAGAGTCCATCTCCTGAATTGCCCCTACAGGAGCAGTTGGTACCATCTTAAATAGGAAGAGAAAATAAAAATAGCTCCTTTAATGACTGCATGATAATAGCAGTACATCCCATAGTGGGCTACAGGAAGCTGGCTGAGACTGTGCAGTGTCAGATCTCGCACAAGATCTGTTCTGCAGACTGTTTCTGTAACACAGGCAACAATCACATAACTAGGGGACTGCTCCACAATTATGCACTTTAATGAGATTATGAGAAGTTTAAAATTATATTATATACATGTAATGCAGAGACTGCTTAGAACAGTCAATGAGAGCTGGGACTACAACTCCCAGCAGGCTTAGCCTGCCACAGTCTATCAGTTGCTGGAACAAGAAATGAATGCTGTTGGGCTGCCTATAGAGGAGGAGAGCTTGCCTACATCTCCCAGCAGGGGGTGGAGGGAGAAAGACACAGGAGAGGGAAAGACCCCATTTTGTTTTGGCTGAGAGAGGGGTGGAATTTGTCTCAAGGAGAGAACTGAAGCCAGCAACACAGACTGGATTCCAGCTGAGATAGGCAACAAGAGGGAGAGAGACTACAACACTGGGCTAGAGAACAGCAACATGGTTCCAAGAAAACAGAACCCAGCTCCTTTCAGGCCCTCAGGCTACAAGCCTATACAGCACCAGTCAGTTTCATGGCACTACTTTCCACTGCTGTGGACCTGTGTCTGAGTGAGTAGGTGCATCTGGGCCCTCTATAACTGCTTGAACTGGCTGATCAGAAATTGCAACTTGAAGTGTTGGTCTCCATCTGAGGTGGATAAGAGGAGCCTTGGGAGTTGGATGAAGTAACTGGGGTCTAGAGACTAGGTCTGAAAACTCGATTTTGACTTTTTCTCAATTATCACCAAGAATCGCAGGTCTCGTCTCGTTTTAAATGAGAAACGATAGCCGAGAAAATTGCCATCTCTTGACAATTCTCATTCAAGAATCTTTTCTCAAATTACTGGTTACCATTTACCATTGGATTGCAGGTTACTGAGTTACCATTTACCTGGTTGTTGGTTACTGGGTTGCCTGTGAGACAAATCCAAAAATCAGTAAACACGGTTACCAATAAACCAATACAAATAAACAAATAACCAATAAACCAATAACCAAAAAAAACAAATAACCAATAAACCAATAACCAACATGGTAATAAACCAATAAACCATTATCCAATAAATAATAACCAATAAACCCCAATAACCACTAACCAAAAAACACACAAATAACCATAAAACAATAGCCAATAAACATAGTAATAAACCAATAAACCAATAACCAATAAACACGGTAACCAATAAACTAATAATCAATATACATGGTAAATGGCAAATCATAGTAACCGGTAAACATGGCACATGGTAAATCGCAATACCGATACAACCAATAAATGGAAAAACCCCACAATAACTGGTAAACATGGTAAACGATAAATGGTAAATTGCTGTAACTGATAAATCGAGTTTTATCCGAGATCTCGATTGCGGTTCGAAAAAGCTACGAAATCTTGGCAACAATTCTTGATTTCTGCAAAATTATCACAAAAATCAATTTGATTCTCATTTCAGCACTACTAGAGACCCAGATTTAGGAACTAGACAGATTGTTTGTGAAACAGCTCAAAGGTACATGTTTGAGAGATTGCAGGGGTCGGTCCACGTGCGCACTGCTGTAGGGGCAGTGGGGGGGGCAGTGCAGATGAGCATACACCCATCGTGATGCATGGAACAATCTGCATTTTTGTCAGTTGCTCTGTGCATGGGGTAGGTGGGGATATGTGTGGGTTGTGGGAGCATGCACCTCCATATTTACACAAGATGCTCCCCCACGTGGACAATGGGTGTACATATGTGGGAGTGTCTCATATAAAAAGGGCCTGTGTTACATTGGCTTAATGGTTAGTAATTTCAGACGTGATGCCACCACAGTCAAACACACTGGATCACAGTGGATCCAGTGTGGTGGCTGTGATGGGTGGCACATCTGTTTGAGCCCCACCAGATCTTCACCACGGTGAATTCCTGGTGGGGTTCAAAGCTAATCATGGTTCTGGGGGTGAGGACGGCCTCAACTCCAGAACCATAGTTAGCTGAACCATGATCAGGAAAGGGGCAAAAGTAATGTGTGTTACCTTGCTCCATTCCTGAGTGTGGTCCGGACCGTGGTACGGGATTGGGTGCAGTGACCACATTGGCCGCTGCACCTGCCCATATCCCTGCAGGTGGGTGGATGTGGGAGCGCTGGGCCATGTGGCCGCACGTCACACCACACAGCCCTGCCCCCTCCGAGATTCCCCTGTGTGATGAAGCCGGCACGTCTAAAGCACGGCTGGCTTCATCGCTGACCGGGATCTGTCTCGGATCAACGTGATGGGCCTGGAGGCCCAGCACATCTGAAATTACCCTGTGTCATACTTAACAGTGTTAGTCATTTTATTTCTTGGTTTTCTCCTATTTGTAACTTTATGCAAGTTCTGAAGGAACTCAAATATGAAATCGCAGACCTACTGTTAGTAATTTGTAACTTGTCACTAAAATCTGCCACTGTACCCGAGGACTTGAGGGTGGCAAATGTAACCCCAGTTTTTAAAAAGGGATCCAGAGGTGATCCTGGAAACTACAGACCAGTAAGTTTGACATTTGTGCTGGGCAAAATAGTGGAAACCATCATTAAGGACAGAATTACAGGGCATGTTGACAAACATGGATTAATAGGGAAGAGTCAACATGGATTTAGAAAAAGGTAAGTCATGCCTCACTAACCAGTTGGAATTATTTGAGGGTGTAAATAAGCATGTGGACAAGGGAGACCCAGTAGATATAGTGTACCTGGATTTCCAGAAAGCATTTNCCGCGGGAAATCTGCGATTCGCAGACCCGCGGATCCCTCGGGGCCCTGGTTATAGGCCAGGCTCCGTCCCTCGACGTGCCTGGATGCGTGCGGAGCGACGCACGGGGGCTGGTGCTGACCTCACTTCCTGTGAGGTGAATGGAAGCGGCTCCATTGTTGTGCTGCTCTCAGGGGTTGCCCTGGCAACAGCGCATGGTGGCAGGTTTGCCCCGACTGACAGGTCTGTGGGAAGCGGCTTGGATTTCTCCGGTGAGTGAGGGAGCGCTTGTCGGGGTCTGGGCCCAGTCTGTTGCCGCTGCTGCCATGCCCCATGCCCCCGGCCCCTGACAATACCACCCCCCCTCGAGACCCCCGCTCAAGGAGACTGAGGGGCCCTGGCTTCTCCAGGTGACGGCAATGGAAAAGGTGGAGGAGGCAAGTGGCCGACAGGTTCGCAGTGGGTTCCCAGGAGCAATCTTCTGGGCCATAGTCAAGCCATTCCACAAGGTAATGGATTCATCCATGCAGATATCATGAATCAAGGACAGCCTTGACTTCAAATTCAGGGTCAAGTCCAGGGGGGGGGGTTATGGGGTCTGGTGCGTTGACCGGAGTAGCGTCATATGGCGGAGCAGCCTTTTTTAACAGGGAGACATGCAGCTTAGCTGAGGGCCGTACTGAAGGGTAGTGGTGCCTGCTAATCCACACGAGGTCCCCAGGTTGTAAGGGGGGTGCAGGTTGGCGGTGCCGATCCACAGATGTCTTGTATCGTTGTCGTGCCTTCGTAAGGGTTTCCATAGTCAGTGCCTGGATTTGCTGAATTTGAAGGGCAAGAAGTCCTGCAGCCGGAACATGGGAGGGGGAAGGATCAAAAGAGTTCATTTGAGGATGAAACCCGTAGGTAATATAGAAAGGGGAGTTGCCGATGGAAGCGTTGGGGGCATTATTATAAGCAAACTCTGCCATTGGTAACCAAGTGCACCAGTCGTCCTGGAGGTAACTGGTATAGCAACGTAAGTATTGTTTGAAGTTTTGATTGATTCTTTCAACTTGTCTGTTTGCTTGAGGGTGGTAAGCGGTGGTAGGTTTTAAGTTTACATGGAGAGTCTTAAACAGTGCCTTCCAGAAGCGGGAAACAAACTGTGTACCTCTGTCACTAATTATTTCAGATGGCCACCCATGCAACTTCATCACATGGTGAAGAAATAGCAATGCAGTTCAAGGAGCCGAGGGGAGCCCCTTACAGGCTATGAAATGGGCCATCTTCGTAAAGTGGTCTACGACGACAAACACCGTATTGTATCCTCGGGAAGGTGGTAGGTCTACGATGAAGTCCATGCCTACTCAGCGCCAGGAACCTGGTGGAAGAGATGCCAGTTGTAAAAGGCCCACAGGGGTCCATCGAGGGACCTTGGTGTGGGCACACGTGGCACACCCTTGTACATAGCGACTTATATCCACTGCCAAGGTTGGCCAATAAAAGATCCGCTGTATTATTTGATGAGTTCTGTTACTCCCCGGATGTCCTGCCAAGGGGGCATCATGGTGTGACCACAAAATGTGTGCACGGCAAGAGGGGGGAACAACTACCTGGCTGGTGTCTCTTAATTAGGCTGCCTTCCTCATGATATGATGGGTCATCTGTTACCTGTAGCTCCCATGTGGTGGCTTGTCTTAAGTGATCCAACGGAAGACACGCAGCGATGAAGACCTTGGGGTCTAGGAGCGGCCCTTGTTCCTGAGGTTTCCCTTCCGGCTCTTCGTAATATATGGACAGAGCATCTGCCAGAACGTTGAGTTTGCCTGGTCGATACTGTATGCTAAAAACGAACTGGGCAAAGAACAGGGCCCAGCGGGCATGCCAGGCATTAGTAATCTGGGCAGTTTGCAAGTAGGTGAGGTTTTTGTGATCCGTAATTACTGTAACTGGCTTTGCTGCTCCCTCCAGGAAGTGATGCCAGGTCTCAAAGGCAGCCCTGATGGCTAGAAGTTCCCGGTCAAAAATGGTATAGTTCCTTTCTGCTGGGGAAAGCTGCCGGGAGTAATAGGCACAGGGAAGGAGTTGCGCTTCTAGGTTGCATTCTTGCAAGAGTACGGTGCCAATGGCCGTACTTGAGGCATCTGCTTCCACATAGAAGGGTTTATGAAAGTCAGGGTGTTGTAACAGGGGGGCCTTGGCAAATGCTTCCTTTAGAAGCAGGAAATTGCGTTGTTGCTCCGGGCCCCACCGATATAGTTGGTCTTTTTTGAGTAGTCGGGTGAGTGGGGTGGTGAGCTCCGCGTAATGGGGAATATACTGGTGATAGTAGTTCGTGCTCCCCAAAAAGCGTTGGAGTGGTTTGACGGCCATAGGCGGGGACCATCGTTGGATGGCAGTTACCTTCTGGCTGTCCATCTTAATACCGGCAGGGCTAATAACGAATCCCAAGAAGGTGACTGAGGACAAGTGGAAGGCACACTTCTCCTGTTTACAATACAACTTGTGTTGGCGTAATCATTCCAATACCTGGCGTACGTGCTGGGTGTGTTGTTTGATTGTGGTAGAATATATCAAAATATCATCAAGCTAGGCAATAACGAAAGTGTCTAAAATGTCCCAAAAAATACCGTTAATGAAGTGCCGGAAGGTGGCTGGAGCATTCGCCAGGCCAAAGGGCATCACAAGATACTCAAAGTGCCTGTATCTGGTCCGAAAGGCCGTCTTCCACTCGTCACCTTCTCTTATGCGAACCAAGTTATATGCCCCTCGGAGGTCTAATTTCGTGAAGACCTGTGCCCCCTGAAGTCGGTTCAGGAGTTCCGGAATGAGCGGGAGTGGGTATCGGTTCTTGATAGTAATTTCATTCAGGCCATGGTAGTCAATGCAGGACCTTAAGCCCCCATCCTTCTTCGGGACAAAAAAGATGGGCGCCCCTGCCGGTGAGTTAGAGTGCCTAATAAATCCATTTTGCAATCTTTCATCTAGATATGCACAAAGGATGGCTAATTCCGGTGCTGAGAGGGCATAGAGGCGCCCAAATGGCGGCTCTTTCCCTGGCACAAGGTCAATGTGGCAGTCGTACCACCTGTGAGGTGGTAGTTCTGCTGTCTGTTTTTTGCAGAATACATCCACATAGTCTTGGTATTCGGGGGGTAAGTCTGAGGGACAAGTGGACACACTACTGCAAAGGTTTAATGTGGTGGGCAACTGTGGTCACAGTTGATGACAGTGATGGGTACAGTAGGAGGACAAAAAAATCACCCATTGTTGTTTCCAGTTGATCTGGGGTTCGTGTTGTGACAGTCAGGGAAGGCCCAACACGACAAGGAAAAGTGGTGTGGAAACAATGTCAAAGGATAGGCACTCCTGATGTGTCCCCGTCACACACTGGAGGGGACTGGTCTGCATGGTGATGGGGCCAGAAATAAGAGGGGATCCATCAATCGAGTACACCATCTCTGGGTGTCCCTTTGGCTCACTCGGTATTTCCCTGGTGCGCACAAATTCACGGTCTATGAAGTTTCCAGAGGCCCTGGAATCAATAAGAGCCCAAATGACAAAATACTTTTGTGTGGGAAGGACTAGGGTAAGGGGAATTCTTACGTGGGGTAACCTCTTGGCGAGGGTTGTAGGGGCTGCATTCATTGCCGAAATGCCCCCTGCCCATCTCGGCTCTTGGCATTTCCCTGTTGGCAACGCGATGAGGAGAGAGAAGGGCATTCATGTATGAAGTGAGCTGAATCTCCACAATAATAACATGCCCTTGAACGCCGCCGTCGCTCTCTTTCTTCGGTCGTAAGGGGGCCTCTAGCTGCACCCAGCTGCATTGGCTCGGGATCATGGGGTTTGGGCCCTTCTCTTGGAAGAGGGGTAACCAGCACTGGTCTGGGGGGAAAGGAACGTGTGTCCTGACGCCTTTCCCATCGGTGTTCTGCCAGCCGGTCGTCAATCTGCAGGGTTAACATAGCGATTTCCGCCCAGGTCTCAGGGAGGGTGGTGTAAGCCAGCTGGTCTTTTAACTCATCCGCCAGCCCCCGATGGAACATCACCTTTAAAACGGTATCCGGCCACTGAACCTCCAAGGCAAGTTGCTGAAACGCGGTGATGTACTCTAGCAATGGTCCGCACCCTTGCTTCAGAGAGAGGATGGAAGACTCTGCGTCCTGTACCCGATGCGGGTAGTCAAACAAATGAGCAAATTCAAAAAGAAAGTCCTTGTAGTTGGACAAAAGGGGGCTATCACTACTAAGTAGATTGGTTGCCCAATCCAAGGCAATCCCCCCAAAGTTGCCTATGATGAAGGCCACCTTGAGATCATCGGTAGCATACGTGGTGGGTTGCACCATAAAGGTCAATTTGCACAGGGCCAGAAACCCTCAAAATGCCTTCCTATCCCCTAGGAACTTTTCCACCCTGGGGCCTCGGAGTTCCCGTGGCTTGGCAGCCGGGATCACGGGAGGAGGTGGTGGCCCCTCTGCGACGGGTGCAGGGGGTGCTGCAGCTGCAGCTGCTTCACCTTGCCCGTGTACCACTGCCGGAACCAGCTCATTATGCTTGTCCCAGAGATCCTTTATCTCCAAGGCAAAGGGTTGTACAACATGTACCAAATTCCCTATTTCCTTGGCCACATCCATCGTGCTAGAGAGCCCTTCCAGTGAGTGGAGTCGGGGGTGGATGCCGGTAATTCTGTCACAGGAGGGGGGAAGATAAGGGAGACCCAGAAGCCCCCGCCCACTTACACACACGGCTCAGGCTCACGCTCTGCAAGAACGCCCTGAGGAAATAATGCCCATCAGGATAGTATGGTAGTCTTAATGACCTCACAGAAGTCAGGCCTCTATCATCATTGGGCGCAGAGCTTCAAAGTGGATGCACAAGCATGCTCTTCAGACACACCAGGGGAAAGGGACTGGAATGAAGTGTGGGGTACCAGTGAGGGTTACCAGGATAAGGTACCAGAGTGGAGGTTGTGGGTTCAAGGGCTAGCACAACGCAAGGTAAGGGCAACTAACCCTGGAGGGGGGAAGGACGGGTCACGCAGCCCCACCACCTCTAGCAGTCAAGCTTCCATGGGAAAGATCACCACAGGGATACAAGCACTCCCAATCATTCCTGGATCACCTCTCTAACCCTCTGCATACACCACACCCCAAACAAGACAAGGGAAGGGAGAATGAAGGAGAGGGAGGAGGAGAAGCGAGGACAAGGGACAAGCAAACAAAGAAAGACTGAAAGAAGCACACAGAACAATAGAAAGGAACAACAATCAATAATCCACAGTTTCACACTTAGCTTTGGGGGACCAGCTTTTCAATCTCTGATTACCAGCACTGTCTGTAGAGCAGCACCGGTAGTGATAGGCCAGGTTCCGCCCCTCGACGTGCCTGGATGCGTGCGGAGCGACGCATGGGGGCTGGTGCTGACCTCACTTCCTGTGAGGTGGATGGAAGCAGCTCCATTGTTGTGCTGCTGTCAGGGGTTGCCCTGGCAACAGCACGTGACGGCAGGTTTGCCCCGACTGGCGGGTCTGCGGGAAGCAGCTTGGATTTCTCCGGTGAGTGAGTGAGAGCTTGTTGGGTCTGGGCCCAGTCCGTTGCTGCTGCCGCCATGCCCCATGCCCCCAGCCCCTGACAACTGCGAAGTCAGTGGTCTGATGAGAAAAGGGCTGTTGATTGGACAGGCTGGCTGCTACTCCAAGCCTCTCCAATCCTGGTGCCTGGATGTTTGCTCCTCAGCTGCCCCCCCCCTTGTCCCTGCCTGTGCCTGGCACTCACATTTTTCATGACCGAACTCATCCAAACTCGATCCAAACGTGGCCGAACTGTTCAGTCGTTCTGAGTTTAGATTGAGATCGGGTTCAGTCTGTTCGGGTTCAGTTCAGACGTTCGGTTCAGTCGTCTGAATGGACTGAGTTCAGTCTGAACTCCGAAATTCCGAACCATGTTTGCACATCCTTAGGATACAATGTGACTATAAAGTTGAGGCAACATACCCCAAAAAGTTCAATACAAGACTCTTAGTTATTTCATTTAGATATTAGGAAAAATGTCCTGACTTTGAGAACTGTTGGGTAATGGAACCAGTTGCCCAGGGAGATTGTGAAATCTCCCTCCTTAGATGTTTTCAAAGCCTGGCTGGACAAGCATCTGTCCATTTCCCTCTGTCCTGCCTCCTGTGAAAGGGGGCCCTATACAAAATGCTGCCTGTGCCAGCCAAGCATATCCATATCCTCTTGGGGCCGGAGAGGAGCATAGAAGCTGATTGGGCTTGCCCCTCCCCCACCCAGAAGTGGCCACAGGCTATTTAGTCCAGCTGCCAGCGGCTCTGCAGAGACTCTAACTTACCTGCAAGGCTCCATCTGCTGCTGATGGAGGGGATCCTCTGTTGCCTGCTGCCGCTGCTCTGCTCCTCCATTCCTGCTGGGCTGGGGGACTCCCAGGGACTTGCGGGGAGGAAAAGATCTGTGGTGAACTCCAGGGGCCAGGGGGGAGCATAGAAGCCGGTCAGGCTTGTCCACTCCCCCACCTGGAAGTGGACACAGTCTATTTAGTCCAGCTGCCAGCGGCTCTCCCACAGGACACGAGTTGCAGACCGCGACCAAAGGGCTGCGGCCAAAGCGCGTGGCACTTAGGGGCACTTTGGGGCCGCAGGGGACTCAGGGGGCCTTTTAGGCAGGTGGGGGTATTGTTTGTTTAGGGTTGGGGAGTGAGGGGGGAACTGTAGGAAGGGTGATTAGAGGTTAGGGTGGGTGGGGGGAGGGGTGTCGCTGCGCAAAACCTGGTGAGCATAGCCTGTGTAACACTAGAAGGGAGGAGAAACTAGGGGAGGTTCAGCGGGAGTGCCAGCTTGGCTGTCACTGGCTTCCTTTCCCTGCAGGTATTTACTTATTCAGGGGCTGGGGACCCTGTGGGCGTGGCCTGTGTAATACCAGAGGGGAGGAGAAACTAAGGGAGGTGCAGCAGGAGTGCCTGCTTGGCTGTCATTGGCTTCCTTTTCCCTGCAGGTATTTACTTATTCAGGGACTGGGGACCCTGTGGGCGTCAGCCCTTGGGCGCCAGCCAAAGGGCGACATCTAAAGGGTGTCGCCCGTTGGCTGGGCCCGTTCAGCTGGGGACGCGGAGCGGTGCCCAACCCTCTGTTTGCGGGAGCCCGGTGTCAAGACCGCTGTAATCCTTTCTCAAATACACCTGTGGCTGGGAGCAGCGGAAGGAGCGAGGCCGTGCGTGGGCGCCGGCGCACCTCTTTTGACTGTTCACCCTTGATGAGGTGCTCACAGTTAGGGCTCTCGGTTGAATAATGGGTAAGAGGTGAGCTGTAAGGGGGATGGTCATGAGGGCGCACTCCCGTCTGTCCCAATCAACACTTGAGGATTTCTTCAGGAGCCCCAGGACTGGATTGGAAGAAGAGGTCTGTGTTGGGCAATTAACCGTGAAGACTCCAACGGAAGCTGCGCAGGGGGGGAAAGGTTTAAGGGATAGGGTGGGACTTGATATTCCAGATCTGTCCCCCCCCTCTTCATTGGCTGGCTCCTCCACGGTTGTACCCCATAGACCTATGGTGATCTCCCCTGGTGCTCTGGGGGTTCCTGCTCCCCATCCCTTGGACTGCCTGAGTGAGCAATGTTTTTCTATTGGGGATATTGTTACTAAACTATGCTCAACTTGAAAGCATTTATATGCAGCTGGAATTACAGAGGAATCAGCTGGGCATACTCTCCACTATGCTTAGTTTGCAGAGGGAGGAGTCATTGAAGTACGCCCAGGGTAGATCTTGTGAGTAGTCCACACGGGGGGTTCAGACTGACCAGGGAGAGACCCTTGGGTTCCAGGATTTCCCCATCAAGGAGAAGATCCCCTGGGTATTGGATTCCTGTGCCCTGGTTTTCCGTATCATGCAACTTCTGTCAGGCCATTTACCCCGCTGGTCTGCTAAGCACCACATACGGCAGCATTTATCTAGTATTTTGGGCCTGCCTTTTCCCTCTACTCACATAGTGCGCCACTTAAATTTCCCGGTGTCACCTGTCCTGTCCCGAGTCATGATCCAGTTTACCTCATCACAGATAGTGGAGGAACTGCTTTCTCAGCGACAGCTTTCGCTATATGGAGAACCTCTCTTGCCAGTGCATATATAGATCTGGTAGTGTTGCCACTTTTTCCCGGCTACAAGAAGCATGATCCAGCTGCCAAGGTTTCGGCTTTGGTGACTGTTGAGCCAGTAATTCCCAAGGTGTCAATGAGAGTTACTTCTGTTTTTCAACCCCAAAGCATAGTGCGCCCACATTTGGATGTTCAAGACCATGGCAAATCCTATATGATTTCGGGGGCAGTGCCTTTATCCCCTGGCTCTTTGGTAGATATCTTAGCTAAGGATGTTTCTCTCCTGGCCACTACTGAGCAGGTTCAGGCCAAGGATCCAATTAGGATCATTTCTGACTATCACATTCAAACATCAGTAGACTTGTGTAAAGGCCCCCAAGTTCCAAACAAACCATATGTAGACCTAGAAGCACTGGTGCCATCCCCTGCCTTTAAGCGCAGTAATACTGAGGCCAATGCTTTGCCCTCAGTTGTTGGGCAAGAAAATGGTAAGGACTTAGAGGAGGTCAACCTTGAATGTTATCCTCAAAATGTAGTGGCCCCGGCTATAGTTACTCAAGCTACCACAAATGGTCGGATTTTGCACCCAGTAGACCCCTATTTGCTGGATAGTATGGATGGGGGTTCACCTAAGGGGATGGAGGCTGTACAGTCAGTTATGGCCAGCAGCCTGCCAGCCCCAGAGATTGTAGGGACCCAGGACGCCATGCCATTGGGGGGGGGGTAGTGAGCCCACAGGATGGTCGGTGGGGCTCTGGCCCACGAGATCAAATGTCCCCCTCCTCATTTTGACAAACCCAGACAGTGCCTGGTCCTTCTTTTACCATTTGGAATGTGGCTGGTTGGAATGGCCTTCATTGAATGTGGCTGGTTGGGCCAGGCACTGTCAGGATCCTGATTTTCTGGAATATCTAACAGGATTCTCGATCATATTGATCCAAGAGACCTGGTCTAAAGTACCACTTGAACTAGAAGGATATGTGGCCTATTCTCTCTCAGCTGTTCATTGGAAAGCTAAAGGCCGCTCATGTGGGGGCGTTGGCTGTCTCATTTCTCAAAATGCTATGATAGAGATTGTTGAGATCATACGTGTTCCCCATTTTCTTTTGGGTGTTGTCCTTAAAGCGGGGTTTCAAATATTTATATTTTTAACAGCTTATGTCCTGTCATGCAATGCGGGCTCTTTTCAGGCCTCCATGTGGGGTCCTTGGAACAAACTTTGGATGATGTGGTGGCCAGATACCCTGCAGGTCTTCTAGTACTAGCAGGGGATTTCAATGCCCGTATGGGGCCAGATGATCAGACAATTGTGCCATATTGTGACGGGAGCTCTGCACACTCAGGGAGTTGCCCCGCCTCCAGGAGATCTAAGGATACGCATATGAAAGTGTCAGGGATCAGATTAGCCGAGCTAGTCATAGCACAAGATTTACATGTGCTGAATGGTTCTGGGTTTTCTGACCCCCAGGGAGAGTTCACCTTCATGGGCTCCCAAGGACTTTATTTTGGTTTCTGCTGGGGTCCTGCCTCATATTACTGACTTCAAGTTAGGCCCAATGGTGGTTGGAAACCATTTGTCCTTAATACTCTCCTTATGTATTTCTGGGTTGGCCCTGGATTGTGGTCAGGGGGCAGCGGACAAAGTGGAGGTGACTGGGTGTGAGATCATTCGGGCTCCCCGCTGGGAAGAGAGTACAGCAAAGTCCATGGTGGAGTATACCTCTCAGGCCCATATTGTAGCTCTGCGGGAGAATCTGATTGTGGCCTCTAGTCCTGAATTCACTCTGGATATGTTCACCAGGCTGTCTACAGGTCTACATGCCCATGTCCAAGGCCTAGGGGGAGGGTCTGTAATGCCTATCAAGAGGTTTGGTCAGCCATGGTTCGACAGGGAATGTCGAATGCTTAGGCTTCACCTAAAAGCTGTGTATCATAGCTATAGGGAGATGGGCTCAGTGTCACTCCCCCCGGAATATAATACATCACCCTTAGGGCACAGTATAGAGCCCTCATAAATGTGAAGAAGAGAGCTTACTGGGACACGCAATGGGGAAACCTACTGCGGGCAGCAGACACAGGGGACAGCAGGAAGTTCTGGCAGCTGACCAACGGTGCATTAGGAGGGAAGTGTAAGATTTCTGTACCAGTTGTGGCTCCAGCTACCTGGACAAACCATTTTCAGAAACTTTATAATACCAGCAGGAGGGTGGAGCCTCAGGATCTTCCAGTTCTGGGAGACCTTCCTCTATGGGCTCTGGTGGTGGAGGAAGAGATTGATCCTGTTGTTGAGCCTTTTTGTAATAACAGGGCCCCAGGGATTGATCTTATCCGAGTGGAATATCTCAAAGCCCAAAAGGCTTGGTGGTTCCTGATATTGGCGGCGGTATTTACTGCAGTTAATACTACTGGGAGGATCCCGCAGGACTGGGATAGGGCAATTGTTGTTCCTATCTTTTAAGAAGACTGTAAAACAGATCCTGCAAATTATAGACCTATTAGTTTGCTATCAGTCATTGCTAAAATTTATGCAAAATATCTGTTGGGGAAGCCATCTGCCTGGATGGGTCAGTCTAATGCTCTATCGTTGGAGCAGGCGGGATTCCAACATGGCCGCTCGACGACAGAGCAATGTTACATTCTGCAACATCTGATAGCTAAATATAGGGCCCAGAATGGCGCTTTGTTTGTCACATTTCTGGACCTTAGAGCAGCGTTTGACTCGGTAGATCAGGTAACCCTGTGACAAAAGCTCCAGGGCTCCACTATAGACAAACGACTTCTGGCCCTGATCCAGTCATTACATGCCCACTTGTCCCTTGTTGTGAAGTTAGATCAGCAAGGGCATATGTCACCGTCAGTTTCCACGTCGCTGGGAGTAAGACAGGGATGTGTGTTGGCCCCGGCCCTCTTCAATTATTTTATTGATAAGGTGATACCAACTATGGCCAAGCCCTGCTTCTTCCCTCCGAAGTTAGCAGCGCGACACGTCGGCTGTCTCTGCTATGCCGATGATGTCGCTTTGCTCTCCCAAACACATGTGGGCCTGTTGCACCAGCTCCAGGCTTTTGCAGAGTTTTGCCATGCTAAGTATCTTAGTATCAATTACGACAAATCTAAGATTGTGATTTTTTCGACCAGGTTAAAGAAATACTCCTGGGCCGTTGAAGGGAATACTATTCAACAGGTCCTGGCTTTCCGGTACCTGGGAGTCCTTTTTCATAGGTCAGGTAGCCGGCGAGAACATGTCTTAAGGGCACTTAGAGGGGCAAAAGGTGCATCGCAATCCATCAAGTGGTTATTTATCAAACAGGGACGATCGGCAGTGGTGGCAGCTCTACAGGTCTATTCTAGTAAAATCAAATCTCAGGTGCTATATGGGACCAAGATATGGGATCCATTTTGTGCACATGAAATAGACAGACTGCAATCTGGATTCTTGCAGAGGCTGTTGGGAGCCCCAAGGGGCACTCCATCAGCGACTATTCAAATGGAATTGGGTCAGAAGGAATGGTCGCTGGCCGCTAATTTGTTAGCCCTTAAATTCTGGCTAAAGTTAAATCTGGTGCAGGGCTCCCAACTACTGAGGGAGGCTAAAGAGGACTCCTTCCAAAGCCCTTGGCTAATAAAGCTAAGGGACCAGTTAAAGGAGATGGGAATATCACCGGAGTACCTCCAGCATAAGCCCCCCTCGTTTCTGAAGAAGGAAGTTGAAATGCAGGCCGAGGATATAACTAGGCAGTGTGAGCTAGGTCGATTGGGGCGGTCCCCCCATATGAAGGATTATCTAGTGTGGGTCCCAGGGATGAGGCAGGTTGCCCAGTATCTTTTAGCTCCGATCTCAGGTAGGGCTAAGCAGCTGACTTGTGCGGCCCGTTTCAACGCGTTCCCTTCAACTGTGTTCGAGGGTCAGTTGCAAGGAATCCCTTTTACTGGGCGCCTATGCCCCTTCGACAAGTTGGCTGTCGAGAGAGTTACCCATACAATGCTCCACTGCCATTTATATGATCAACCTAGACAGAAGTTTTTGCAGTCTCTCATTGACAAGTATCCGGGTAGATCGGATAGCACACTTCTTGGCTCTTTATTAGACAGTTCGAACCCTGACATTATTAGAAACACTGCTGCTTTTTTGCTCCAGGCTGTCCAGTGCAGGAAAGCCTTTTTGGGGTTTCAGTCCCTTGCCTCTGCCACCTGATTTCTAAGACTAGCTAGTATATTGTTATAATTTCCATTATTAGATTTAGTTAGGGTAGCCTGTGTACCTTGGTGGTGATTGGTTTTCCAACCGCCGTTAATAGGTTGCAGAGCAGTTGTGTTGTATTTATATAATGTTTATGTATATGTGTTGGTTTTATATACTGTATTTTTGCAATGGTCGCAGACCACGCAATAAATTACTTACTACTAATTACTACTGCGCAAAACCCTGGTGGCAGCAGGGGGAAGTGCAGGGAGGGCACTTGGTGGTAGAGGAGTAACCAGCTCCCTGTGAGAGAGGGAAGTCGAGGAGGGTATGTCTTGTGCCGGCCCCTGGTGGCAGCAGGATGGCTGGGTGGATTGTGGGGTGGTTTGTGGGGGGTTTGGTGAGGGGGGTGAGGGATCATTGGGCAAATAACTGGGTTTAGGGGGCTGGGATTGGGTGAATGGGGGGAGGTGCATCTATAGGGGTGGTTCTTGGGCATGGATGGTATGGTCCACAGGGTTGGATGGCTCGCGCCCCTAGGGAACCTAGGTGCCTGTGGGAGGTGCAGTGTGCCATCCCCCTCTGGGCTGGAGGGAGGAGCTAGGTCCAGGGTCCGCATGTGTGGGGCTGTTGCTGCTAAACACGAGGTCCATTGTTAACAAGGCCCCAATTGTCCAGGATTTAATCTCGAATGGGGCTGTCAACCTCGCGTGTATTATGGAGACCTGGTTGGACGAGATGGCTGGACCAACTTTAGCGGATCTCGTTCTGGCCAGGTATGCCGTACAGCACCAGCCCCGCACAGGTGGCCGGGGAGGTGGTGTAGTGATTATTTTTAGAGAGGACTGGCCTGTCAGGAGATATCCAGTTCAGGAGATTGCAGGTATTGAGGCCCTCCATGTGGTGTTTGATTTGACTGGGGGCAAGCTAAGGGTGATGCTTGTATACCGGGCCCCTTCCTGTCTAGCAGCATCCCTTACCACTCTAGCAGAGTTGGCCTCGGAGGTGGCGCTGGGCTCCTCCAGGACTTTGGTCCTGGGGGACTTCAACGTCCATGCCAATGCCGGCCTTGTGGGAGCGGAGCAAGAAGTCATGACCACCATGGCAACCATGGATTTGTCCCAAGTGGTCACCTGTCCGACCCACGTGGGGGGGCATACCCTCGACCTGATCTTCGGCTCTGGCCTTGAGGTGGGTGGTCCAGTAGTGGAGGAGGTTAGAGCTATGCCCTTGTCATGGATGGACCATCATCTCCTCCAGTACAACCTCTCAGCACGTCACCTCCAGAAAGGAGAATGGACCAGTTAGGTTGGTCTGCCCTCGGAGGCTGATGGAACCTCAGCGGTTCCAGAGGTCCTGAGGGAATTAACCTTGAACCTGGATGATCACTCTGTCGATGAGCTAGTTCAGCATTGGAACAGCTTGCTGGGGGAGGCCATTGGCAGGGTGGCTCCGAGATGCCCTCTGCTTCTGTCTCGTCACCACAGGACCCCTTGGTTTACTGAGGGGCTGCGGTGTATGAAGCAGGAAGGCAGGAGGCTAGAGCGACACTGGCATTGGACTCGATCTGACTCCGACCAACTTCTCCATAAGGTCCATTTGCGGTCCTATGTTGAGGCTGTGAGGACAGCAAAGAATGAGTTCTTTGCTGCCCTCATAGCATCCGTGAAGTCACGTCCAGCGGCGCTGTTTCAGGTGGTGCAGG
The DNA here is from genome assembly GCA_003113815.1 of Sphenodon punctatus. NCBI lineage: Eukaryota > Metazoa > Chordata > Lepidosauria > Sphenodontia > Sphenodontidae > Sphenodon > Sphenodon punctatus. The sequence continues at coordinate 1,039,094 of QEPC01001081.1, read as the reverse complement.
GGCTGTTCAGTCCAGCCTCCCTCCACCCAGATGGGGACTTGTCCCAGGCCCGCTGAGAGGAATTTGTCACCTACTTCGCGGACAAGATCGCTCAGATTCAGAGGGACTTTGATGCTGGGTTGGGGGCAGTAGGTGGAGAGCACAAGGTGACAAAGATCCCGTCTGGTCCAACTTTGTGGGGGGAGTTCAGGAGGTGACACCAGCCGATGCGGTGGATGTCCTGGGGTCTGTGAGAGCCACCAGTTGTGAACTTGATCCTTGCCCGTCCTGGTTGGTGAAAGCCTCCAGGGAGACATTGGGGACGGTGCTGGCAAGAGTGGTTAACACGTCCCTGTAGCAGGGGAGGTTGTCACCCAGCCTCAAGGAGGCTGTGGTGCGCCCCCTGCTGAAGAAACCATCATTGAATGCGGACACACTCACCAGCTACCGACCTGTCGCTACCTTCTCTTTTTAGGGAAGGTCATTGAGCGGGCAGTGGCAATCCAGCTCCAGGTGCATCTGGACAGCATCGGTTTCCTAGACCCTTTTCAATCTGGGTTCCGTCCCAGCTATGGCACTGAGACGGCGTTGGTGGCCTTGGTCGACGATCTCCATTGGGAGATGGATGCAGGATGTTCTACATTTCTCATCCTGCTAGATCTCTTGCCCACTTTTGATACCGTGGACCATGGGCTGCTATTGAGATGGCTGTGTGGCCTGGGGGGTCTGGATGGGACCGTTCTTGAATGGTTCCGCTCATTCCTCTCAGGGAGAAGCCAGCGGGTGGTGTTGGGAGCTGGAACATCTTGCCCCCGCGCCTTGTCCTGTGGCATTCCACAGGGTTCCATTCTGTCTCCACTATTATTTAATGTGTATATGTAGCCCTTGGGGGAGGTCGTGAGAGGGTTTGGGGTGCAATGTCACCAATATGCTGATGATACTCAGCTGTACCTCTCTTTTTCAGCTGACCCAGACCCTGCTGTCTCGTTGCTGTCCCAGTGTTTGGAGGCCATGGCGGAGTGGATGTGGCAGAGCAGACTGAAGCTCAACACTGATAAGACGGAGGTGATGGTTGTGGGGAGGGCGAGGGAGGTGTCAACCCCCCTGATTGGGGGGGTTCGCCCTCCTATAGTTCAGCAGGTTCGGAGTCTGGGGTTGGGGTTGGACTTGGATCTCTGCCTGGATTGCCAGGTGGTGGTGAAGGCCACCTTCCACCAGTTGTATCCGGTGCGGAGCCTGCGTCCATACATCTCCAGACCGGACCTGGCCTCCCTCAACCATACCTTTGTTACCTTGAGGCTGGACTACTGCAATGCGCTCTACATGAGGCTGCCCTTATTCCTGGTTTGGAGGCTGCAGCTGGTGCAGAATTCAGCGGTCCGTCTCCTGACGGGGACAGGTTGTCAGGAGCATATAACACCTGTGCTCCGTTATCTGCACTGGTTGCCAATAGCGTGCCAAGCCAGGTTCAGGGTATTGGTTATGATCTATAACGCCCTTCATGGTCTGGGCCCCTCATACCTCAGGGACCGCCTCGCACTCTGCGTCCCAGAGCGGCTCCTTTGGTCTGCCAGGGGTGTCTTCCTGGAGGTCCCCCATGTTAAACGGGAGGCCACAATGGAGAGGGCATTCTCAGTGGCCGGGCCGCATCTTTGGAGTTCCCTCCCAGAAGAAGCTCGCCTGGCCCCAAGCCTTTTAACATTCCAGCGGGCTTGTAAAACCTGGCTGTTCACCCAGGCCTTTGGGAAGGGGGAAGCGGGGGACAGGGTTTTTAGCTTTTACCTGCCCTTCTTTTATTTTATTTTTATTTCTTTTCCTGCCTTAGTGATGTTTTTAAATTGTTGATGTTTTAAAATTGTTTTATGAATGGTTTTATTTGTATGTCACCACAGGATGCCGTAGGCATATGGGGCGACTCATAAATATATATAATAAATATATCCAGCTGAAGATATTCCGCTTGAAGCAGGAGGGGTTGGACTGGATGACCCTCTATGTTTCAGACTATCTGAGCCTTCTCTTGACGTGTGGGTTGGGCATGGGTGTAGATGGGCATTTGAAAGCTGCTTCGTAGCAAGCAGAAGGGTATAAATGACCTCAGAACCAACCACTCTTACAAGGAAAACCCTACAGTCACTTCCCAATTACATCAACTGATGATAAGTTGCCAATGTGATTTATTACAACCAAATGACCTGCAAGTGAAGGGCTTCATAAATGTTATTTCTGAATATAGGAAATGAGAATTTTACTGTATCTTATTGGATTTGCCATGTGTGGTGATTTAATTGACTCACAGAGTTCCTCTTTTATTCTATTAAAAATTTCCTCCTAAATACACATACTCCTTTCCCTGTAGAGAGACTGAGAACACGGAGCCTAACTTGGGGATCTCCTCAGACTGTGGTGAATGGATTAATCCATTGACATGGCTATTTGGACAGTTTCTCATGGAACTCATTTGTTCAAGTTGATGGGAAAATGCTGATAAGATGCTCCTTATTGTTCCTCATTTGCAATGAGATTCTGATGCGCACTGCTAAGTATTGCTTAATTTACATTTTTGGGGGGCGTTTACAGTATAATACAAGGAGCTGGTGGGGTGACAAAGGAGACATATTTAATGTTAAATTCATTCTGTTACAAGAGTTACTATTTATTTATTTATTTATTTATTTATTTATTGAGCATATGAGTAATTGGTCAAACCAGATCACAGCAGCCTCAGTTGAAGAACTGATAGCCCTCAGATCCCCAGCCAGCCTAGACAGAGGGGAGATCTCAACAATATGAGTCACATACCATTTTTAAACAGGTATGGCTAGGTGGCGGGTCTGTGTGCACTGCATGGGACAGCAGCAGACCAGACCACACACACACATCGGGAGAGCAGGGGGGATTCCAATGGGCCAGGGATGGGTGGGCACCCTGGCCACACATATTTTCACATGCCCCCTCATAGAGCATTCCAGATTTTTCCACGATGCTCTATGAGTGGGCATGAGTGGGTGGTGCATGGGTCACGGGAGTGCGACCCTCCCCCCCCCACATTGCCTTCAGATAGGCATAGAGATGTGTGTGGGATGGGTGGACCTGCAGGGGTTCATCTTGTCTAAAAACGGCCAGTGTGCACTTGGCCATGGCTGCAGAAAGGAATGTTCCGAGGACCCCATTTGTGTGTCTGTTCACCATGTCCTGGACCTGTCCAGTGCAGAAATAGTTTTAAAAGACCTGTATGTGTGTATGTGGGGGCGGTTTACTGGTGGGTGGCAAGATGTCAGCAAGAATATCATTTCTTACTGCTGACAAAACCCATTTGTTCCGCTGGCAAGACAAAATTGAGAAATCCAGGTGTGGCAGCATCCCTAATCATAAGGAGCACAGGACTTAAGGTAGACAGGAGGTAGGCTGAAAAGGTTCAAGTATAACAGCATGTTTCAAGAAATTTGAACTTTTGCTGTCAGCTTGGGTGTGACATCTTCATGAGGCAGACACAGAGGAGTAATGCTCCTAGCACATGCAGCCAAGACAGATGTTTGAGCTGCAAAACCCTGTGGGTGGCTTTATATCAACTAGCCTGGAATGCATCAAGAATGTCCAGTTGAGTGCACAATCTTCTTCCACTGAGTATTAAAGTGCAAGGGTGGAAATTGCCCACATCCGCCCCTTTCTCTCCATCTCCTCAGCCAAAATCCTTGTTCATGCCATGGTTATCTCTCGCCTCAATTACTGCAACCTCCTACTTGCTGGCCTCCCTTGCTCTCACCTGTCCCCCCTTGTCGCAATCCAAAACTCCGCTGCCAAGGTCATTCACTCTGCCTGTCGCTTTGACCATGTGCAGCCTCTCCTCCTCGCCCTTCACTGGCTCCCCCTTCCTGAACGTATTCTGTTTAAACTCCTGGTTTTCACGTTTAAATTGCTCCATGGCCAAGCTCCCCCTTATCTTTCGGACCTAATTTCCCTACGCACTCCTGCACGTGCTCTCCGCTCTTCCTTTGTCCCCTCCCTCACTCTCCCTCGTTTCTCCTGCTCTCCTAATCGCCTTCGACCCTTCTCCCTCGCTGCCTCCCATGCCTGGAACTC
>QEPC01001081.1:1001729-1034689 GCA_003113815.1 Sphenodon punctatus | reverse complement strand
TAATAATAATAATAATAATAATAATAATAATAGACAAGAGGGAGCAGGAGTTAACAACCAAGGGGATCCTACAAGTTTCCTAATAAAATCATTGCACTTTTGAAAGGCAGCTTGGTCAAATGTTCGTGGAAGTTCAGAGTCTGGACAAGAGTGATGCTGAGAGAGATCAGGTCTGGTTTTGTTTGTCACTGCCCACTAAATGTTACAGATAGGCTTGCTTCTTGCTACCCAGCTTCTTTCTTAGGTAGCAGTGACAGCGTTAATAAATGGCACTTTCACCACGCTAAAGTCTGTGAGCATGCACGTTGCACTCACCCACATCCACTGAGTGCCAAACCCAACAAACAGCCCACAATTTGCATGGGCACTGTTGTCTGCACACCTGCCCTACCAGACTCCAATCCACCATTTCTCCCCAGATCAGTAGCCTATCTTACACGTAATGCAAGATGGAAAGGTTTTGGGTTGCTCCCTGGGATGGGGGAAAAAAACATGTGCTCCCAAAGTTTCTGGTCTGCTTATCATGCTATGCTGTAGACCTCCCATTCCTGTCCCCACCCAAACCTACACAAAACAAGCCCTGACGCTGACAGCTCTGATGTGATATCTTTTTATTGCTGTGTTGTGTCACAAAATTAAAAAAGGCTTTTTATTCAAGCATGTTGTGTCCTATGCCTGCAGTGCTGATTTTGTCAAAGTGCTCATGTTTAGTGCAAGTGTTCTGTATTTTCCTCCTGCCCACATAACCCTTCACAGGGAGGGACTATTGTTACTGGAAGTGCTTTCACTGCCTTTGTGGAATCGCATTGACACAAGTCCCTGACACCATATGTGCATCAAGCATTCAGTAAAGTTGCAGTCATGCCCTCGGGCATGCATGAGGTTCAAGGTAATGCTGTAAACAAAAAGCGGTCTCAGATTAGCAAGTGCAAGTTGCATGGCAGGGATGGTCCAAATTTCATGAAGTGTCTCTCTCTCTTCTTCTGTCAAGGGCTGTAGACCCACCTCTTTGTTCTCAGGTAGTGGTGTTCCACAGGGTATGAACCTAAGCACTGCCACATGATCCACGCACTCTTGGTGGTTCCTTGTGCTTCCCACCACTGTCATGAGGCTGGCCACAAGATAGAATGGGCAGGACTGGATTTAGGGAAAAGCCCTTAAGGCCCAGACCTCAGGCAGCATTTTCTGGAGGGGGGAGGTGGCAGCAACACACCACACCACCCCCATCCAACTGCCCTGCTCTTTTTTTCCCCAGGCTGTTTCTCCCTAATAAGTTCTTCTGCCTCCCCTCCCTGGCTCCGGTCCCATCCCTCAACTGCCTCTGCCTGCTAGTAGTGATGCAGCAGTAGCAGCAGCAGTAGGACATTGGGACACCAATTGGACTGGGAGTTTACAAAAAATTCCTCCTCATGTGAGTGATCAGAAGATTCTCCCTAAGAAGGTTCTTCGAGATGGCTCTAAACATTCTCACAACTGGGTTGTGCATGCTCACCATATTCAAATAATAGACCACGTGATGGTCTCAAGCTCCTCTAGTATAAAAAGCATTCTCCCCTTCGGAATGACAGTTCCTTCCAGCCCTTTCTAGGAATATAAGGACATTCCATGCGGGGCTGGAAGGGTGGGAGTTGTGAGAATGTAAGGAGCCATCTCGAAGAACCTTGTTTACAAGGCAGCGACCTTCTGTTCTTCTTTGAGTGGCTCCTCACAAACCATTTTTGCATGGCTCCGTCGGGTGGGGGAGGTCTGTGGGGTGCGTCAGTGCATGAGCGGGGCATGCACATGGCTGCACATGCATCCCCACTCATCCCCCACTCAACCGCACTCACAGAGGAATAGCCGTTTCCCCTGGTTGTTCCAAGTGTGGGGACGCTTGGGGGAGATTTGTTTGTGGCATTTGTTTGTGTCCTCAAATGGTGGGATTTAGGGGAAGGAATCAGAGTTCTCTTGGGCATGGGGAGTGGAAAACAAGGGAACCTGGGGGAGGGGTGGAATAGGCAATTTGCAAGGGAGTAGGAATAAAATTGCCACCTATGCAAATGTTTAAGGAACACTTATGAAAAATACATGTTGCAGGACCTGCATTTGCACCTTAGTCATCATGCAGGCCCTACAACATGTATTTTTCATAAGCATTCCTTAAACATTTGCGTAGGTGACAACCCTAGTTACCATCTTTTGCAATCTGATCCTGAGATTCCCATTTGACCTATGGGAGTCTTGGGGTCAAATGGCAAAAGGTGGCAACCCTAGAGTGGAATATGAGGGCTAGTTCCTCACTGATCTTCTTCCAGGTCAGGGTATTTGAGAGGAGGGGCATGAGCAGGTGGTGAAAGTCACAGGTGTTTGCACTGCTAGAGCAGAAACACCAAGCTGCCCAACTGTTGTACTGCTGTACAAAAGTTTAACTGTCAAATCCCACATCAGCATTACATCAGATCACAAGCAGGCTTCCCATCCAACAACTGTTTGCAGGGCCAGCTCCAGGCATGTGCCACATGTGTGGCTGCACATGGTCCCGCGATCAGCTGGGGTCCTGTGCTTGCCTGGCTGGTGTCACTGGCTCTAAGGGGGTGGGGGCTAGGGTTGAGGGATTCACCCTCGGGGCCAGGAAACTACCACTCTCACACCAAGGAAAATAGGGCGGCTTGCTCTCACGAATGTGGCCCTCTCCGGTAATAATGTCCCTCAGGTTGTAGGGTGGGCTTTCCCTCGTTAATGGAAGGCAACCCTTTTCATCATAGGGACTCTGAGCAAGCCAATTGCCCCAAGGGGAGGGGAAAGGGAACACACTGAAATCTATCACTCGGGGAATTACTCGGGCCCAGGATAGTGCTCTCAAGTGCGGGGAAGGAAGGGTCCAGGATAAGGGGTGCCTGATCCAAGGTCTAAGAGTAGATAGGGTAGGAGGGAGAAAGGACTCACACGTCACAGGGAAAGGAACTAGGAAGGCAGGAAAAGCTAAGGGACACAGCACCAAGTTGGGGGAATTCACCAAGGTCTTTTCACAACTCACCCACAAACACTCCAGGGAAATCAAAATGGCCACACCCACTCACCACGCACTCCAGGCACCACGGTTAGGACTCACTCGCTCGCTCTCTCTCGTTCTCAAACAGCAAACTCTCTGTCAAAGGGATTAAGGGAAATCCAGGGGCCAGCTTCTCGAGGACTCGATTACCGGCGGGGAGGCCAGGCCCCGCCGGCACTATTTATCCCTCTCCCAGCTCTCTGGGCACATGTGAGTCTGATAGGCCACGCCCCCTTACAGGGCGTGCCTAATCATGTGCGCAACGGGGCGGGACTCCAGCCCCGTCGCACGCCGTGCGTTGCTCCACCCCTTCCAATCTCCCGCATGTCCCCAGGCCGCCGCCGCAGCGATCTTGCCGGGGCGCCGCCTAACAGCTGGGTGGCAGGCTGCAGCCAGCTTCTTTCCCAATGAGTTCTTCTGCCTTCCCTCCCTGGCTCCGATCCCCATCTCTCACCTGCCTCTGCCTCCTAATAGTGCTGCAGCAGCAGCAGGACACAGGACGCCGATCGGACTGGGAGATAAAGCTGTTTTTTTTACAAACAACTCCTCCCCATGTGAGTGATCAGAAGGTTGTTACCTTGTAAAGAAGGTTCTTCGAGATGGCTCCCAACATTCTCACAACTGGGTTCTTCATGATCACTCTATTCAAATAATAGATGACGTGATGGTCTTGAGCTCCTCTAGTATTAAAAAAACACTCCTCCCGCCCCTCAGAATGTGAGAATGTTGAGAGCCATCTTTAAGAACCTTGTTTACGAGGCAGCAACCTTCTTTTCTTCTTCGAGTGGCTCTTCACAGATCATTTTTACATGGCTCAGCCAGATGGGAGGTGCGTACGTGTGTGGGCGGTGTGTGCACACAGTCGCACACCCATCCCCACTCACCCCCCACTCACCTATACCCATGGAGTAACCGCCATTTTCCCCGGTTGCTCTGTGCGTGGGGACGAGTGGTGGGGTGAGTGGGGATGCATGTTAGGCGGGTTCGCATACACCCCCCCACTCACCATGGGTGTGTGCGCTGCATCGTTCACACAGGGCTCCACCACCCATGAACATGCAAAAATCTGCATGTTCATGGGTGTGAGAGGCCCATGTAAAAAGGGCCACATTCTCACAACTGTCTTACTTATACTATCTTAGGTAAGAATTTTGGATGTAAAGCAATATTTATTCTATCTTGGAAAATCTGCAAATATGGTTCTGAGATTATTATGGCTGCTATATTACTAATTCTTCTTAATGATGTTATTGCTAACAGTAATACTGTCTTTAAACCCGCACTCCATAACCAGTTCATTTGCACACACACACCCATATAATCAATTCACGCTGCCCCGGGGGTGCAAATGAACTGGTTATGGGTAGGGCGGCAGCGTGAATTGATTATGTGGGGGTGGGGGCACAACTGAACTGGTTATAATATATGTCTCTTTTCATGGCATAATGTGCTTCATAGGCTGGCTGCATTTTGGGTGTCTAGTGTGTTTGATAACAGCAAGCACAGGTGGTACTGGCATCAAGAAGCAACAGGCCCTGGGGGCCAGGCTGTCTAAGCTCACCCCCTCCCCCAGTAAGGCAGTGAATGCAGTTAGTCTCTCTGTGCCTACCTCACTGCCCACCCGGCTGCCCCTGCAGTGGAACCACTCCTGGGGAGTGGTGGTAGATGCTCAGTTGGGGAGGGGGAAAGCATTGGGAGGCCATGCTTGTCTATGGATGCTCGGCTGAGCACCAGGTAAGGCAGTCAAGGGGTGGCAAGTCGGGGGGGGGGGGAAGCATGGGGAGACCATGCTGCTCCATGGCTGCCTGGAGGGGTGAAGAATGGGAATCCTTCCTCTCCAGAGGGAGCAAACTTTATGTAAATTTACACTTTTGCATAATTAGGTGGGACCTGATTATGCAAATTAGGACCTGCACCAAGACTTCACACATGGCCTCACAAACCCTGGGGCCAGCCCTGACTGCTTGCATGAGTCCTGAGATGTATTACCCATTCAAAAACCTCTGGTGCACCTTTTGGCAAACTACTCTGGTTACAACGCCTGAGAGCACCTGTGGAACCATGGCAATGACCATTGACCACTTCTTCACAATTAGTGAAGCCCTGTGCTACTCTGTGGTCAGCATGAATGAAAAGATGTGGCCCATCTTGCAGATGCACATTGTCTGCCACCACTACCTTGCTGAATGGCACCACTAATTGACATTTCTGATGACAGCAATAGTCAGGAAATCAGTGGATGGGACAGCCCATTAAAAACTCAAAGTTTGTGGCAGACTCTGTCCTCCCATTGTCATGCACAGGCCATCCTTGGTGGGATGCAGAACATGGCGACATGTCTGCAACAGGAGGTGAAGTTAATTACAATTGACACTGCTTGCACCCTGGACATCTTGCACACTGCTGTGTCAACAGGCTGCCTTCTCTAATTGAAGTAGAAAAGTGCCAACTGGCAGGAGTTCATGCTGTCTTTGTGGGGAGACAACCAATGGATCACCATCTTCCATATAACAAGATGAGTCAATATGGAGTCCACAGAGGTTGTTTGCCCCCATCTTGAAAATCATACCACCATCATGCGGCAGAGCATCCCAGTGAAGATGCATGTTGCCATAGCTATCTGGAAGCTGGAAACCCCGGACTGCTGTCACTCTTATGCCCAACTGTTCCACATAGAGATGAGCACAGTGGGCAGCACACTCATGGAGGTATGTGAGGCAATTATGAACTTCCTGCTAGACTGGGTCATGCAGCTGGTCAATGCAGAGGAAATGGTGACAGGCTTTGAAAGGAATGAATTCCCCAACTGGATTGGGAATATTGATGGGAGTCACATTTCCATCATCTGCCTAACCCACAAAAGGACGACTACCTGATCTGCAAGGCCTTCTTTTCTGTAGTTCTGCAGTTGGTCATGAATCATCACACCTGTTCCCTCTCCTCTTTCCTCCCAGACTTTGAATCCTGGCTCACCTTCTTCCTCTCTGACGACACCCCCAGTCTCATTCTTGGTGATTTCAACATTCACGTCGACACACCTTCCATGCCCTCTATCTCCCGCTTTCTCTCCCTGACCTCCTCCTTTGAACTCCAACTCTGGACCGATTACCCCACCCATACCGACGGTCACTCCCTCGACCTCATCTTCTCATTAAATTGCTCTCTTGCTGACCTCTCCTTTGATCCCTCTCCTAATTCTGATCACTTCCTCACCTCCTTCAGCCTCTCCCACCAACCCCCCATCTCCTCCCCCTCCCCGCACCCCTTCTGCAATATGCAGGCCATTACCCCCATGGAGTGTGTCTCCTCTCTATCCCCCCTCCTCCCCGCCGTTTTCTCCTCCTCCTCCCCTGACTCTGCCATCTCCGCTCTCAACACCTCTCTCTCCTCGACCCTTGACTCTCTTGCCCCCCTCTCTTCCCGCCCCATCCGGCCCCAAAACCCCCGCCCCTGGCTCACCCCTAACATCCGCTACCTCCGCTCCTGCACCCGGGCTGCCGAACGCCTCTGGCGCAAATCCCGCTCCCTCCCTGACTTCCTCCACTACAAATTCTCCCTCTCCTCCCTCTCCTCGGCTATCTCCCTAGCTAGGCAGCGCTATTATGCCTCTAGGATCGAATCTTTCTCCCGCGACCCTCGCCGCCTTTTCTCTACTTTCGACTCCCTTCTCAAACCCCCCTGCCCTCCCCCGCCCTCTTCCCTTGCTGCTCGGGATCTTGCGTCGTTCTTCACCTCCAAGATTGACAAGATCCGTCGGGATATTGCCTCCCGCCCCCCTCCGCCCCCCGCTCCCCTCCCGCCCCCTCCCCCCCCCCCCTCCCTCCTCGCATCCTTCCCTCCTGCCTCTCTCCAGGAAATCTCTGCTCTTCTCTCTTCATCCAACCCCTCCACCTGCCCCCTTGACCCGATCCCCTCCCGCCTCCTGACCTCTATTGCTCCCACTGTCGCTCCCCCCCTTCTGCATGTTGTCAATCTCTCCCTTTCCACAGGCTCCTTCCCCTCTGCCTTCAAACATGCCACTGTCTCCCCCATCCTCAAAAAGCCTACCCTGGACCCTTTCGATCCCTCTAGTTACCGGCCGGTCTCCCTCCTTCCCTTTGCTTCGAAGCTCCTGGAACGTGTCGTCTACTCCCGCTGCCTGAACCTCCTCTCTGCCAACTCCTCCCTCGACCCTCTCCAGTCCGGCTTCCGCCCCCTCCACTCTACTGAAACTGCCCTGGCCAAGATCACCAATGATCTACTTGTCGCTAAATCGAAGCGCCACTACTCCGTTCTTGTCCTCCTTGACCTCTCTGCTGCCTTTGACACTGTCGACCACTCGCTCCTCTTGGACTCGCTTTACTCTTTGGGCTTCCGTGGCTCTGTCTTTGACTGGTTCTCCTCCTACCTCTCTGACCGCTCCTTTAATGTCTCCCTCCCCGAGTCGACCTCCCCCTCCCTTCCCCTCTCGGTTGGGGTTCCCCAAGGTTCTGTCCTTGGCCCTCTCCTCTTCTCTATCTACACCCGGTCCCTTGGTGAAATTATTGCCTCCCACGGGTTCCAATACCATCTCTATGCTGATGACACCCAACTCTATCTCTCTACCCCCTCTCTCTCCTCCTCTGTCCGCTCACGCCTCGTCGACTGCCTCTCTGATATCTCCGCCTGGATGTCCCGACGCCAACTCAAACTGAACATGGCCAAGACTGAACTCCTCATTTTTCCTCCATCCCCCTCCTCTCCCTCTGACCTGACCATCTGCATTGATGGGGTCACCATCCGTCCTGTTCTCCGTGCCCGCAGCTTGGGCTTCATTTTTGACACGCACCTCTCCTTTAAACCTTACATTGACTCTGTGGCCAAATCCTGCCGATTCGCTCTCCTCAACATTGCCCGCATTCGCCCCTTTCTATCTGTCTCCTCGGCCAAAATCCTTGTTCATGCCATGGTTATCTCTCGCCTCGACTACTGCAACCTCCTCCTTGCTGGCCTCCCTCGCTCCCACCTGTCCCCCCTTGTGGCGATCCAAAACTCTGCCGCCAAGGTCATTCACTCTGCCCGTCGCTTCGACCATGTGACGCCTCTCCTCCTCTCCCTTCACTGGCTCCCCCTTCCGGAACGTATCCTGTTCAAACTCCTGGTTTTCACGTTCAAATCGCTCCATGACCAAGCTCCCCCTTACCTCTCGGACCTAATCGCCCTACGCGCTCCTGCGCGCGCTCTCCGCTCTTCCGCTGTCCCCTCCCTCGCTCTCCCTCGCTTCTCCTGCTCGCCCAACCGCCTTCGTCCCTTCTCCCTCGCTGCCCCGCATGCCTGGAACTCCCTCCCTGCCGACGTCCGCCTCGCCTCCTCCCTCCGCTCCTTCAAATCCCTCCTCAAGACCCACCTTTTCCATGCTGCCTTTCCCAATGCCCTCTAGTCTTTCCCCTTGCTCTTACTGTCAGCCCTCCTCTGCTGACTGCTGCTACCGACCACCTTGTAACCAAGCCAAGTACACGCACCTGAGACTTCGCATCCGCCTGAATGTTTGTTTGTCTTCTCCCATGTCTCTCCCGCTGTCCCCTCTCCTTGTCTCCCCCTCCTTGTCTTTTAGATTGTAAGCCACAGGTAGGGACCGCAGCTGATTATATGTTCTGTACAGCGCCAGGTTGTTACTGGCGCTTTATAAATGTTTAATAATAATAATAATAATAATAATAATAATAATAATAATAATCGATATGCTCACTGAATGGTCTGGAAGAAACCCTGATGCCTGCATTCTGAGGCAGTTGTCATTCTTTAAACATATGTACTCCAGTGACTTTAAGTCCACTACCTAGTATGACATCCAGAGGGTTTGCATGCAACCTGTTGGTCTTGGGGACCCTGCCTATCTGCTGAAGCCATGGCTTCTGAAGGCCTTCAGTGTAAGACACTTGAGCAGAAGCACTTCAACCGGCAGTTCAGCACTACATGCTCCATGGGAGAGCGGGCTTTTGGGCTTCTGAAACAGAAATAGAGGGCAGTTGTGGTGTGGATTGATTTACAGCTGGAGATGGTGCTATTGCTGACTATTGCCACCTGCATGCTCCACAACATAAGTGAGATCAGGGAAGCAGCACTCCAGAATAGAGCTGCAACTGGATACCCAAAGATTCAGGCTCCTCTGATGAATCTTGGGTGCCCAAATCAACATTATAGATGCCTGAACGGAACTCAATGGGCTGCTCCAATATTCGGGCTGGCCTTTGAAAGTGACAGGCCCCAGCTGGGACCTCTGCAAAGCCCAGCTCCACATCAGTCCCAGCTGGGGCTTCTAAATTTCAACGGCTGCTTCCCCCCACCCCACCCCTGCCAGTGCCTCTCAAGAGGCACTGTGCGGGGGCTTTGAAAGTGACAGGCCCCAGCTGGGACCTTTGTGTAGCGAGCTCCACACTGCTCTCAGACGGCACTTATCAGTTTCAAAAGCAGCTTACAGGCCACACCGCCATTAGAGTGCTGTGTGAGGGAAGCCCCAGCCCACCTTTCAAACTGATGAGCCCCAAATGGAGCGCTGAGTTGCTGGGCTCTGCAGCATTCCTGGCTGGGGCTTGTCAGTTTCTCTGCATAATGCTCACATTTTCGAGTACTGGGCACCTAATTGGTCCTAGGGTGGCGTCGGATGCCCAAAAATGCCAGCATTACCTGTGTGTACTAATTTCAATACCTGGTGCAGCTCTACTCCACAAAAGCCTGTGAAGGGCTCAATCAGAGGGAGAGTTACAGTGAGAGTTGAAGGAGACAGTGGGGCACTATCTCCTCAACAACCCTGCTCAGAAGGTGATGCCTGAGCTGGAGAGTTTGGTGGACTGCCAGCGGGAGTTGTATCTGGCTCACAGAACTGTGAGTAAGGGGAACAGCTGGGGCTGCTTGAAAACAGCCTGAGAAACAGAGACTGATAGAGAGAGACTGTGGGAGAGGCATCTGATCTGAGGAGGGACTGTGCCCAGCCAGAAGGGTTTGGGTTGAGAGGCCCTATGCCTCACGAGGGATGAACTGTGCATAGAGACTGCATATATGGTTATTGCAACATAATTTGTTTGTAAATAGGAGACACTTGAGCTTGAGATTTTCACTGTGAACATGACTGACCAGGATCCTGCCAAGACTTACCCCAGACCCGACCCTCCCTGTTACACCAGCACATTTAGGAGGTTCCTCCTGCTGAAAACGAATCTTCCATAGCCAGTCCACAGCACCTTCCCACCCTCAAAAATCTCAGTTGAACATCAGGGGCTGGAAGCCAGCACCCATTCCTTTTAAACACCTGCCTCCAAGCCATGGTCCCATCCCCTCCACTAATCCCACAATTGTCACAGCAAGGATAATGTCCTGGATCTTAAACAACTTTTCCCCACCCCCACCAGAATCCTTCACAGCTGGGATCTGATCATCCCCGCCCAAATTTCCAGAACCCTGAGAAACAGCCACAAGATCCATAGCCATATAACCAACAAGTGAACATTTAATTGTATAACTCTGAAAACAGAACTGCAAAACTGCAAAGAAGGCAACTTTATTCAAATGAGAAGAATGCTTAAGGAATGGTGAGGGGCTACTTTGCCACTTGCACCTTCTATTTGTAGTGATGGTGCGTACTCACTTTGGGGACAAGAAGGGGGAACAGTCTCGTGCTCTTCACCTGCTGGTTCCTGGCACAGTGGCAGTTGGAGTGTGGTGGCGGTTTCCTGGTGGGAGAGGGAGGAACTCTCAACCCATTGGACCCTGGCAGAGGGGCATTGGCTAGAAGGGTGCATGGCTCGGCCTGGGGGTGGAATAGAGAGAATGTCATGGAGTGTGTTCACTGCCAACCTGCCAAGTTACAGGGAAACAACAGTGGGGGCTGTGAAAGGGCACCTGTGTCATACTGCTTGCCACAATGGTCACTTCCTCCACGAGACTGCGCTGGACATGAACTGACTGGGAGAGGTTGTTTTGCACCTTCACTCACATTACGGTCATGTCATTGTGCATCTACTGGAGCATTTTGTCTGACTGCTTGAAATGCAGTCACAGAGACCCCTAATTGCTATCCTCCTGTTGTTGGACTGTTCTTGTCTCAGTGGAGACAACCACTCATTACTTGCATCCCATTGCACTTTTGGCCATGGGTAAAGTCCTGGATGGTGTCCTACAACCCGTCAGCACACCAGAAGATTTTCCCCCAGTAGCTCCCAGGCCAAATCCTCCCTAATCTTGCAGTTATGAACTGCCATTTTTCTGGTGCTGAGCAATGGAAGCCAGCCATCCTGTCATGGCTGCTGGTTATTTCTTGGATGGATGTAAACACAGAACAAATTCATCCACATCTCTCACACTCCACATTTCTCCCTCTGGCCTCCTTCCCCCCATCTCCCCTGGAGTAATGTAGCCATTCCTGCATGGGTGCACTACCTTGCCTCTGGCCAGCAAAGAGTGTTTCCTGGGGTGAGCCTGGAAAGACATTCTTCACGGTTGCACCGTTTCTTGGTCAGTGAGCACTGCAAAGGAGAAAATGCTATGACCACTAGGTTTCATGGTCTCTCAAACCCATCACCCACTGCAACAGTAATTGGATCAAGACATTACCTGACTTTGGCTGCTTTTAGACGTGCACAGCACACAGGTGGCGTAAAAATCCCATGGGCGAGGTGCAGACACGACATTTTGTGCATTATAGTTGGTTGCGCATTCTTTTAAAACTGCAAATTAAATACCTCTATGACAAGGTATTTAATTTGCAGTTTTAAAAGAACACGCAACTGGCTTTAATGTGCAAAATGTCGCGTCTAAA
Organism: Sphenodon punctatus; assembly: GCA_003113815.1. Lineage (NCBI taxonomy): Eukaryota > Metazoa > Chordata > Lepidosauria > Sphenodontia > Sphenodontidae > Sphenodon > Sphenodon punctatus. The sequence continues at coordinate 1,022,885 of QEPC01001081.1, read as the reverse complement.
TCCCGCCCGTGGTTTTTACATGCGGTGTGATTTTACGCTGTGTGTGTGCCACACACGTCTAAAAGTGGCCTTTGTCTCTGGGGAAACAGGTTCCCAAGGACGTTCTCACTGGTTATGGTCTTAGTGATTTGCGATCTCTGGTGCGCTTTTATAAAGCAAAAAACTACAGAGAAAATGTCAGCAACGTTTGCTGTTTATGTCTTCCAAGCCCTCTCAAACACCCAGCACCCCATCTTCCAAACCACACTTTCTGAAAACCCCTGTGCCAGGCTAATATTACACAGCATATTACATAGAACTTAACATTTTTATCCTCCTCCTTGATGAAGGTAGCCTCTGGGACCTCTGCGTCCTGGACTAAAATCTCAAGGACTTTGTTAAAGAGCAGCTGGCTGTTGAGTAGGGATAGGCAAACAGAATGCGGTTCAGATGTTCAGATGTTCGGTAGTTCAATTCAAAACCCGAGCTCGGGTTCGATGGTTCGGTTCAGCTGAGTTCGGGTTGGCCGAACTTGGCTGAACAGTCAAAAATAGCGCTATCGAAATCTAAATAGAAACCGAAACGAAACCGAAACCTAAATTTTCAGCCCTGAAAATATGTTTTTCCTGCCCTTGAACTCATCCGAACTCATCTGAACATGACCGAACTGTTCGGTCATTCAAGAGTTCGGTTTGGATGTTTGGTTCAGATGTCCGAACAGACCAAGTTCGGTCCGAACTCCGAACATCCAAACCGCCTTCGCCCATTCCTACTGTTGAGTTTAAGGGGGTAGATTGTCATCAAGGTCACAGTTCCTTCCTTGGTTATGTCCAGTTGTGGAGTCCCAATACAGTGCCCTGGCCCTGAATCACACCGGCAGGTGGCTTTGGGGAGGAGACGGTCCTTGCTGCTGCAGCATCAGTAGGCATCAGAGTGGGTAGAGCACTGAAAGACAACAGCAGAATGGTATCAACCTGATTCCGGCCACATGCAAAAGAACACCCTTAAAGCTTGGATGCCACAATGGCACCATTCATGCATTGGAACCAACCCAGGGAGTTCTAATTAAGCAAAGTTTGTCTCCCATGGCCCAAGGTGAATTTGTGATCCTGGATTTCCTGGCACTGGTTCATATTCCTATTTTTTCCTTACCTCACCATCTCATCCACAATTTCCTGGAATGCCTTCACATTCTGGTAACACATGACAAGGGCATATTGGGCCTTGTTGTTCCCCCCAGAGACAGATTAAGGCCACAGTCCTTTCTTTGCCCCATAGCACACGGTACTGGCAAGTTGACACTGGGGGGGGGTCTGAGACTGGGAAGTGGTAGTAGTGGTGCTCATGGTTGCCTGGCTGTCAGAATAAACCATGGCAGTGGCAATCATAAGTCTCTATAAGTTGCTCCATAGAATTCAGTGGCTAGTGAAGAGTAAGCAGGGGGTGGCAATCCTTAACCACACTGAACACAAAGAACATATATTTGAAAAAGGTGCCTTGATTTTAAGGCAGACATTGTATGCATGGCATTGACAGCAAGATGCACAGGAAGTGCCCTCTCCATGGAAAACCCAGTGCTTCACACACACCTCTCTATGGTCCTGGAGGCCCACACACACAGAGGCCCTACCTGTGACCTAATTAACAGCACACCAATATGTAGGTGTGGATTAGCCTATATGGTGAGCTTGACCACTGGATAGATGAGCAGGAAAACACTAATTCATGGGAGGTTATCATGCGATTTGTTAACACCTATTAGGGCCAGACTCCATCAGCGCCGCTTTCGCTTCCCAAGGGGGCAGGGGCATGCAGACACAGACCCTTCGGGGACTGTGGGGGGCGCCGAGGGGCTAGGAAGGATCACACCTGCTCTGCGACCGCTGGGGGAAGCAGAGACACTGCAGACAGCAGCTGACAGCGGAGGGGCAGGGCAGCCTGGGATGCTGAGATGCTCAGACGCTCAGATGCTCCACGCACAGCAGGGGCTGAGCTAGGGCATATAAGGAAGCCCCGGTCAGAGCTGCGGTGCCGGTGAACAGCGTCACTGTGAGACTGGCCCCCACCTTGCTGACAGTTGCTTGAACGGTGGTATTGTTGCGATATATAGAGAGTGTGGGTGGGTGGGTGTGACTGGTGATTGAAGTGTGTGTGTTGTAAGGATTGGTGTCGGGTCACCCAGGAGTGATTGAAGTGTGGGAGTAGTGTGCAGTGTGGTTACATTTCCCTGCTTCTATTCTCATTTTGGGGCCCAATCCTTCCTGTGACAGTGTGAGTATTCTCTGTACCTCCCCTAAACCATCCCGTGGACTTCCCTCCTACCCCCACTCGTAACATACCTTCCACTCCCCCTCCCCTTGGACACACCTGTCGTGTATGGTGGTGTGGGGTATGGGGTCTTGGTGTGTTTGGGAAGATTGGTACACAAAGGGGAACATTGCTCTGGGCCTCGCTGTCTCTCCCCCGATGATGATCTGGTCTGGTCTGGTCTCAGTTGAGGCATATTGGGCCATATAAGATCCTGAGGGGTTGTTTTCCTCACAAAGAGCTGTTAAACCCCTAGAGTGAGTGTGTGAGAGCACGGGTGGGCATAGCCCAGGGTTCTGTTGGGTCCAGTAACTCCCAATTTCCTACCCTCTCCCTAACAACACCCTGAGACTTGGCTATTGCCCTCTCTAGTCCTCCCACCATGACTCTTTCCACAAGGAGAGGCAGATTGAACTAACCCGGGGCAAGTGGAGTGTGTCTGTAGCCATCTTTACACATAACAGTTGTCACCGTTCCTGACACCTAAGAGAGGGTCAATGTTGTATTTGGTCACTTTTGCTCCATGGGTACCATTGAGTCACTTCCTTCCCAGTCAACAATTCCAGTTGTGGGCCAATCCACCACCCTCATGTACTATGACTAATCCTACTGCTATCAAAACAAGTCTCCTGGCATGAACAAGTGCACTTCCCAGTGAATAAAGGGTACACAGTGCCCTTAGAAATAATCCCACACACAAATATTGGGCAAGCATAGCACAGAGTTATAATAAGGGCCAGATGAATCCCTGATAATTGCATTGCAGAATAAGTGTTGACACTAACAACTCAATCCTCCAGCCATCACGGGCATGCAAGACCCATGGAAGTGACATCACAGTGCCTTAATGAGATCTTTGCCTGCTGCAAGTCAGTGCAACTCCACTGATGTCAGTGCACCTATCCCGACAGATATCGGCTAAAAATCCAGCAACTACTAGACTTTAAAAATGGTAGAAATATCATACGTTTGCATACTGTCCTCCCATAACAACATAATCTCAGACTAGTAGGGTACACTTTTAATAAACAGTTCAACTAAAGTATGTTTTTAATGGGGTCAAAAGGTAAGCAGCAGAGCTTGTTGCTCCAGCAGATCCTAATGAATTTGGTCAATTTGTTTCTGATTTATCAGATGATAAATTTTAATGAATTGCCATTTTCTAGAGAGAGCTACAGTACATTCTCTAGAGAGAGCTATAGCTCAGGAAAAGACTCTGCCACAGACTTCCAGAGTGACCTGGAGAAAGCTGCTTAACTTCTTCAGACTCTTCAGCCCTGCTTCAGACCCACTCACCTGTAAAACAGGGATTAGAATACCCCATTTCCCCTTTATGCCAGTGCTTCCCAAACCATGGGTTTTGACCCCAAGTGAAGTCTTTACTCTTGCAGTTGGAGTCACTCACTACAGAACTGCAGCTAATTCAAATGTAAGTCAGAGAAAGGGAGAATTCCTTCTGCTTTGCTGATGATCTGGCTGTGGCAACAGCCCAGGAGTAGAGAGAAGTAGAGCTGGGAGGGAATGGGTGAAGCATGCAGGATAGACAGGGAAGTTGGAGGAGTTTAATGAGCTGGGGAGAAACAGGCAGAGCAGGGGGCAGTGAAGTGAATGGGAAGTCATGAGACAGAGAGTGAGGCTGCTTTCTCACGTTGCCTGGGAGGGAGGGACTTCCATGAGGGCAATTGTGGCTCTGTTCTCACGGGAAATTCTGCTTTTCTCCTGTGAGAACACGCCTGATTGTAAGAGCTACACTGGGGGATCCAGTCATATGTGAGTGTTCTCATGAGAGAAAGGCAGAATAGCACATTCCTACATCCACTGTGAGCCACGATTGTCCTCATGGAAGGCTCCCCCCTACCCCCACCCCAAATAACATGAGAAACTGGTATGAGACAGCAGAAGCAGAGGAGAGAGACAGAGGTCGATCCCAAGCCCCGCATGTGCTGCCACACGGACGTATGCACCGCCACACAGTTTGTGTGCATACTGTAGGTCCCATGCTGGGGGTGCACATAGCTTGTGTGTGTCTGCGTGCACTCCGCATGGTGGTCCAAAGGGCTCAAAGAGGATGTTAGAGACCACATTCCAATGACCAGTTCATCTGATGTCTTTGGGTCTGTCTTCTGTTTTACTTCTGAAGTGTTCACATGAACACAGCATTACACTTATTATTCCAGAGTAAGGAAGAAAAGTATGCACTCGAAAGAAAGAAAGAAAGAAAGAAAGAAAGAAAGAAAGAAAGAAAGAAAGAAAGAAAGAAAGAAAGAAAGAAGAAAATATAGTCCCATTCATTTTGTAATCCAAAGTAAAAGTTTGTGTGAACACTTATTAGCATGAGGTTTGATTATGTCTCAGCTACGGGGTAAACTGGTGCAGCCATCGGTTTCCACTGTTCATCTCAACTCTACCAAAGTGGATTAATTACTAGGGGTGAACATTATGGATTCAGATTAATCCGTAGCTGCTCATAATGAACAGTTATGAATTGATCTGTAATGAACCATAACAATGGCCCTTTTTACATGGGCATAAGGGAGGACAAGGGTGTCAAGGGTCACACACAACCACATACACTGTGCACCCCCACAGGACACAAACCACAAGAAAGGTACCGGGATCAGCGGGCACCAGGGCACTGAAACAGAAGGATGGACACAGCAGGCACTTGACACAAAGGGATAGGCCACCAAGGTGTAGGTAAGAACAGCACATGGGGGGGAAAGGCACACATGGCAACCCAGGCCTGGCTAATGGGCATTACAGGTGAAGAAGAATGCCCACCTCCTCCCCCTGGGTAGAGGCACACATCTGACAGTTAACCACACCCCTCTCTCTGCAGATGTCTTGCCTGCACTTTGGCCAGCCAGGGCCTGCCGCCAGGACACACACAGTGCAGAGAGGAACAGTCAGCTGAGGGCAAGGAACCGGTGGAGGAGGGAGGACATTGTGAGTGAGCTGCTGGAGGCAACCTAGAGCACATCTTGGGAGCAGCAGGAGCATATGTACTCGGGGCCGGCCCTCCAGAGAGCAGGGACTTCCAGCCCAGAGGGGCCAAAGGCAGCTGGCAGCCTGGCTGCACCACAGGCAGCACGCCTAAGAGACACACTCGGGTGACCCTTGGTGGGGCCAGGAGCGGGGGGGGGGTTATTGTGATTGGGGGAGTGGGGTTTTATTGGAGTTTATGGGGGAAAGTGTTTTAGTTAAAAATGGGGAGACAGGGGTTAAAAGGGAATGTTTTGAAGTGTGTGGGGAAAGGGGGGGTTGATGTATGGGATGCCCCTCTGTGGCAGAGGGGGCCAGGGGGGTTGGGGATGGGGGGAAGTTGGNGAATGGGGGAAAGTCAGTGGCTGGGTTTTTTGGGGGGAGATGCTGTGGAAGAAGGGGAGGTATGGGGTATGTATGGGGGAAAATGTGTGGGGGAGAGGGAGTGCAGGGAGCACTTGTCCTGGGTGAGAGATAGGTCGGTGCTCCCAGCAAGGAAAACCACATGGTGGCAGCATGTGGAGGGATAATGGGGGAGGGAGAGGGCCTGAGTGGTGAGAGCACTGGGCAAGAGTGGGAGGGAGGGAGATCTCTGAGGGCTCTGGGGGAGCCCGGTAGGAGGGAGACACTACCCCCAGCCAGTAGGAGGGGGTCATAATGGTGTGTATGGGAAGGGAGGAGCAGCTATAGAGGTGGTTCTGCAAGATGGATGGCATGGTCCATGGGTGTGTGAGGTTCAGGCTCCCAGGGGACCCAGGTCCCTCGTGGAGGTCAGAAAATCCTCTCCCCCACTAGGGGTGAAGGAGGAGCAACATCTGTGGTCCACAAGTGCGGGGTTGATGCTGCTAAATGCAAGGTCCTTCGGTCTGCTGGGGGTGCCTTCTTGGAGGTCCCCCGTATAAAGCAGGGGGCCACAATGGAGAGGGCGTTCTCAGTGGCTTGGCCGTGATTATGGAACTCCCTTCCGAAGGAAGTCCATCTGGCCCCAAGTCTGATGGCCTTTCGTTGGGCCTGTAAAACTTGGCTGTTCTCCCAGGCCTTCGGAGGAGGGGAGGGTGGTTGGGCTAAAGGGTTTTTGGGGGGGGTTGTTTTTAGGTGAATTTTTAGATGTTTTAAATTTCTGTGTTTTATTGTTTTATTGTTATTCTATCTATTGTTGCTTTTATGTTGTAAGCCACCCCGAGATGCCATGAGCATGAGGGAATGACTAAGAAATGCAAACAAATAAATAAATAAATAAATAAATATGGCTCAGACCTGGGAAGACCTCATTAAGGACAACAAGAAGGCCCAGGCAGTCCTCCAGGCTGTGGTCTGGTAGACCAGGACCCAGGACATGGGAGCGGCACCATGCGGCTGCCCACCTCCGTGAGATGTGACTCAGCCGTGAGGTGATGGAGGAGGCAGTAAGGAGCCGACAGGCCTCCAAGGAGGTGGAAAGATCCCTCCTACAGCATGTTGCAGCCACCAGTACCACAGTGGTGGCTCTCACCCAACAACATCAGGCACAGCCCCCCCCCAGGTCCCTGTGCCACCCCTGCAGCACTAGAGGTGTGCACCAGGGGCCCATGTCTTTTTTGTTTTGTTATTTTGTTATTTAAATCTGTTGTTTTTTCCCCAATAAATATCAAATTGTCATTTTTGTTTTTACTTATCTCTTTGTTTTCCGTTGGTCTCAATGGAAAACACATTTTTGGCTTTAACTCTTTTGTTTTTCACTATATTTGGCTGAATCTTGGATCAAATATACCTCCAATTGAAGGGTTTATGTGTTCCAAATTCCAAAAAGATTGAATACAGGAATGCAATTATAGAAGCAGTTGAATTATTTTATTTTGCAAAAACCTTCATATACATCCTTAGCTGTAACTTATTTGACTCACAGTTAATGTAAATGAAATGTGGTACTTTTACAACACTTCCTATATTTACTATCTCTGCCAACTTTCAGAAGTATTGGATAAAGCGTCCTGGTGGTATAAGCAATTAACATATAAACATATGTCTGACTGTAACATCTTTGTAGTCCAACCAGTGTATGTGATATTTGGCAGGGATGTATATCTCACTTTCATAATAATCTCTGCCAAATATCAGAAAGATGTGATAAAGGGTCCTAACTTTGTATGCCTCCACAGCATATCCTGTGGGGGGCTGCACAGCCCTTGGGTGTGACTCTTAGGCGGGGTCAGGTGTTGTGGGGCGGGTAACTGGTTAGGGGTTACATTGATAGGGGTGGCATTGCCCGGTTGATAAGGAGGGGGGACTCCCAGTGAGAGAGGGAGACCCGGGGAGAGGGGATGAGAATGGAGGGGGGAGTGGGGAGGGATATTTTGGGGAAGGAGATGGGGGGAAATCTCCCTCGCAGCCTCGGTGGGGGAGGGGGGCTTGGGGTGGCAGTCAGGCTGGGGGGGGTGCAACTATTGGGGTCATGACAGGCCAGGGGAGATATGGTCTTAGGGGGAGGGGAGTGCGAATGGTAAGACGGGATAGATGCTTAGTACACATCCCGCTCACCCCTCCCTCAGCAGGAGAGCAGGTGAAACTTGGTCGGGGGCCGTCAACCCGGTTTTGGTGCTTATAAACACGAGGTCGGTGGCAAATAAGACAACAACGGTCCAGGAGGTAGTCCTAGACTATGCAGCAGATCTCACATGTATCACGGAAACCTGGCTGGATAATGAATCGGGGCCTATTCTGGCTGCGTATTCCATGCAGCACCAGCCACGGTTGGAGGGACCGCGGTCAGTTTAGCTATGATTTTTAAAGAGGGTTGGTCTGTGAGGAGGTATCCAGTGCAATCCATGGTGGGCATTGAAGGCCTCCACCTTGTGTTTGATTTGGCGGGGGACAGTTTTGGAGTGCTTCTGGAATACCGTGCACCTACTAGTATGGCAGCCTTCCTGCATGCTTTGACAGAGGCTGTATCAGAGGTGGTGTTGTGCTCCTCAAAGACGATAGTCTTGGGGGACCTCAACATTCACACCGATGCAGTTCTCGGGGGAGCCAAGCTTGAGTTCATGGCCACCATGGCAACCATGGGCCTGTCCCAGAGCGTCAACGGCCCGACACATCTTGGAGGACATACCTTGGGCCTCATGTTCTGCACTGGCTTGAGGTGGGTACTCTGTTAATGGGGGAGATATCAGCTGTGCCCTTATCATGGAAAGATCATTACCTCCTGCAGACCTCCCTTCTAGCACATGTCGGCCCCCGGAAGGGTGTGGAACCTATTAGGATGGTCCTCCCCTGGAGGCTGTTGGACCCAGTGCGGTTTCTAGGTGCTCTGGGGGAGTTACCCTTTGACCTTGACGACTATCTCATTGATGACCTCATCAAGCTATGGAACATCTTGCTGATGGAGGTCATTGATCAAACAGTTCCCAGGCGTCCGTTGCCCAGGCAGAGGCTCCGCAGACCTCCTTGGTTTTCCGAGGAGCTGTGGATGCTGAAGCAAGAGGGGCGACGGTTGGCACGATGGTGGCGTCGTTCTCATGCTGAAGCTGACAAATTGCAGCATAGAGCTAGTTTACGAGCCTATGCCATAGCTATGCGAGCAGCAAAGAGAGAATTCTTTGCTGCCCTCATAGCATCCACAAAATCCCATCCAGTGGAGCTGTTCCAGGTTGTGCGGGGGCTGTCAATCCGGCCACACTCGACCCTGGGGTTGAGTCATCATTGGCCTGTGGTGACCTTTTTGCAGATTATTTTGTGGAGAAAATCACTCGTATTCACCAAGACCTCGATGCTGCACTTAATACAGTGGAGGATGTAGAGGTAATAATAATAATACATTTTATTTGATTAGCCATTTTGGCCATAACAAAATAAAGGGTAGCAACATACACAATAAAATCAGAAAAATACATAGCTAAAACAAAACAGAACCAGATAAGACCCAAGTCGTCCTCAATTACAGAAGCAAATCATAATAAAATCGTCAGTTATTTCAAGCTAGCAGTCCCCCAACCTACTCCCCTGCTTCTCCTTAATAATATAAACACAAAATAAAAATTGAGCAATCTTTTCAATAGTTTCTTTACATGAGTCTTGCAATAGCTTCGTCATTGTGGGCTCATCCAGGCACCCCACCATTTCCCTCAGCAGAGGCATTATTAATTTTTGACGTGAATCCTTATAAAATGGGCAATACAAACAAATATGAGTCAATGACTCAATCCGATTCAAAGGGCAGGAGCACAGCCGCTCAGCCAAAGGGATTCCACCATACCTCCCCTGTGTAAGAGCAGAGGGGAAATAGTTTACCCTGGCCAACAAAAGGAGCCTCCTTTTGAGTGTCGATAATCCACAGTCCAGATAGACCCTTAACTGGCCAGTTTCTCTAAGCAAATCCTTCTGTGGTCCATAGGCAGAACTAGCACTTATAACTGCCCATCTTTCTTGCCTGCCCACATCTGCCAGTCTCTGGAGAACCACAGCCCTTGCGGCTTTATAACCTAATGGGGCTATAGCCTTCCGTGAAAACCCCAATATATTCAGCTTCCCCTCCACACGCCGAACCCAATAATTCATAAACGTGTCCTTAAAAATCAATCTTGATAATGGGGCTACTGACCCAAAATATAGCCTGAGCCAGTAGCTTAGAGTACCCTTCCAAATCCGTTCTTCCAACGGGATTATACCACACTCTGCGTAGAGCACCAGACTACAAACTCCAGGGGGGGCTAATAATAGAGAGCGAACAAAACCTGCCTGCACACGCTCCAGTAACTTAAATTTATCCAGAGCCCAGAGCGAAGCCCCGTAAAGCAACTGGGGGATGCATTTTAACAGAAACACTTTCAAAGCAGGGTTGACCAAATTCCCCCCCTGCGAGCAGAAAAAGGCCAACAGGGACTTCACCAATTGTTTAGCCCGAGAGCAAGCACTGAGAGTCTGGACAGACCAAGTACCTGTATGGTGATAGAGAAGGCCCAGATATTTGTACACCTTCACCTGCTCCAACTCCTTTGTATCAATAAACCATCTTTGTTTTTTAAATTTCCTGGAAAACACCATTACTTTGGTCTTGCCATAGTTTATCTCTATCAAGTTCTTCTGACAGTACTCCCCAAATGCCTCTAATGCACGCCGTAATCCCACCTGGGTACGGGACAAAAGGATGGTATCGTCCGCATAAAGCAGACAGGCCACATGGGTATTCCACACCCTCGGGGGGTGACACCTTTTGATTGAAAACACCCTAACCAGATCGTGTAAATAGAGGTTAAACAGGGTAGGCGCCAATACACACCCCTGCTTAACCCCTCTCCACGTCTGGATTTTATTGGATTGAGCCCCCTGATGGTTTAGCCTAACCCTCATGGACGTGTCCGTATACAGTTCTCTAATCAAATGTAACAGCCGCCTATCTATCCCCAGATCCTGTAATTTTTCCCATAAACGCTCCCTAGGCACTAAATCAAAAGCCGCACGCAAGTCCACAAATGCGGCAAATAGCCCCTTTCCTAAGGGAGCGTACTTCTGAATCAGGTGGGTGAGCAAACAACAATGATCGATGGTTGAGCAACCTTCACTAAACCCAATTTGTTCAGGTGTCAAGATCACTTTATCCCTCAACCACTTCTTTAACTTCCCCAACAAAAACTTCGCATACAACTTGCCCAGTATGCTAAGAAGACTAATAGGCCTAAAGTTGTTTGGGTCATCCGCCGCCCCCTTCTTCAAAATTGGGACCACTATTGCCGAGGTCCAATCCGGTGGTACCTTCCCCTGACTATTAATTGCAGTAAATAGTACCGCCAACACTGGGGCCCACCAATCGATATTATCCTTGAACAGTTCCGCTGGTAAAAAATCCCCCCCTGGGGCCTTCCCAGCATTTAGTGAAACAATCAGTTCCCTAATATCATCCTGAGTGACAGGCGGCCATTCCTCCGCACCCAGGAGTAAGTCTAGTACAGGTTCGCTCACCATGGGAGGGGCAAAGAGTAGAGTGAAATGACTCTCCCACTGTTCCGAGGTGACTTTCATACCACCCTCACTGTACCCTTTCCCACATCCCTTAATCAATTGCCAAAATCTCTGAGAACTTAAATCCCTCGCAGCTGCCTCAATTTGTACCCATCTCCATCTATAGTATGCCAACCTCTTTGCTTTAAGGAGGTCCCTATAGGCACCCCTTTTTACCACCAGCTCTTGCCTTACCAAATCCGAAGTACCCTTCCTATATATTCTATAAGTTTTTCGGAGGTTCGCCCTGGCACGTCGGCATTCGCCGTCAAACCATACTGTTGAATTTCCCACCACCACCTTAGAGCCCTCCTCTCTCAAGGGTGTGGTGACCAACAAAGGGCCCAGCCAGTTCACAATTTCCTGAAAATAGTCCCCAATTATTACTAAGGGCGTGGGATAGGTCAACAAATCTCTAAACCCCTCCCCTTTTTCGGAATTCAAGGCTAGCCTCATAGTTCGTCCCAAATCCTCATCCCATTTCCTCCTCACTGGACCACGATCGCGACACTCCTGCCAGGGTATAACAGCCTGGGATACCCCCACATTCAAATCCAAAACAAGTGGCATATGATCACCTGAAGGCCACACATCCACCAGGAATCTGGACACCAGTGTAATGACATCCCAGGAAGCCATAAAGTAATCGACAAGGCTACTCCCCTGCTTTGAAATGAACGTATACTCGCCCGGGTGATCCTCCCACCCCCTACCATTTAATAGGTACAGATCAAACTCAACTAACATCTTAGACAGGAGGACCCCGTGTCCATTTAGGCCCCCATCTTTTGAGGACCTTTCCAGGAGCATGACCGGGCGTTCCTCCTGCCAAAATGCCCCAAAATTAAATAGGTCACTATCACATACCCCCATCCTTGCATTGAAGTCCCCTGCTAAAAGGAGACCAGCTTCTGGGAATTGTTTCTTAATCTCCTGCAGGAAAGATATTACCTCCCCCCAAATCCCCTCATGATAACTGGGGGCATTTTCTGGTGGAATATACACTGTAACTACCAATACCGAATAAACCTCTGCCTTCAGTAGACACCCACAAACATATGGGGAATCACTAACTAATGGGACCACCTGTACCCTTAAATCAACTCTTACCATGCAGGCTATGCCCGCTCGGGGTCTACCCTTGGCAAAGACTTTGCGAGCTGGTTGTCCTATTACTTGATATCCTGGGAAGGAAAGGTCCCCCGTTAACCAAGTCTCTTGCAATAAAATAATCTCAAAGGAACGTAAATATTCAAGGAAACCTGGCTCAACTATCCTGGATTTCCACCCAGAGATATTCCAGGAGAGAGCCTTCCAATGCCCTCCCCTATCGTCCCTTTGTTGTCAATCAGTCTTCGGTTTCCCCTCCCCTTCCTCTAAGCTTCCTCCTCCATCCTTTCCCCTACTAATGCAACCTAGGTGGGCCAGGACCAAGTCCGAGGCCGCTTCTTCCTGCCCCCGGAAGTCCCGTCCGTTCTTCTCCCCTCCATCATTACTATCCCCCCTCCCCTGTTCCATCGATTCACAATGGGTATCTAATACTTCTGGTGTCATCATATCCTTCTCACTACCTTCCACCAAATCTCTACGTCTTTCTTGAGGCTCAGAACTTACCGAGCCATCCCCCCCTACACACCTATTGAGATAGGCGAGAGGCCCCCCCTCTTCACTCGTACCCAGCTCATACTCCTCCAAAGCCCTAAAGCTTGTCCAGTTAGTAGTGGTCAAAACTGGACAGCTAATACCAGGGTTAATATTAAACACTAGACCCGGGTCTTGATTCCCATCGATCAAAATCCCTTCACACCCCTGTCCTGTCCCGTGAGGTCTAACCTGGACTCCAACTTCCAGAGGGTAGCCCCTTCCAGGCTCCATCACCAGACCAGTCCCCCCACTATTTCCCCCATTTTGAGCCAGACCTATTTGCCTGTCCCTCTCAGTTTCCTTCTTGGTGTCCTTTTCCTCCCCCCCAATCTTAACAACCTCCTCCCCATTTACTCCACAAACTACTAGCTTCTCCTCCTGTCCTACCTCCATTTCCATATTCTGACTCACCTCCAATAACTCACCATCCCTCCCCACTTGTTCCCCCCTCCCAACCTCCTCAGTAGAAGCTCCTGGGGGAGCATCCTGCACAACCCTAAGCCCCAAACAATTCTTTACCAAGCTTACAGGAGCAGTATTCCTCGGGAGAATATCCCCTGTTTCCCCTATAGGGACTCTGTCCACCAATGCCTGGAAATTAATATTAATAAAAACCTTCGCTACAGAAATTGCATTTTTCCCCAAAACATTTCCCGCCTTTAAAAGGCGATCCACCCAAAAACTTCTTCTAAAGGAGATAACAGCCTTAAACAAAAATTGCTCTTTCCTTAGAATTCTAATATCTTTTATCTCCCGCGGGTGACAAGGGACTGAAAGGAGTAATTGCAAATGACGCGCTATTAAAAAAGGTGACTCCCACTTGGGCAAAAAGCCCGAGGGGAGCGGTTGGACAGATATTACCAATGCCGAGGAACACCAAACGAAACTTTGTTCCTCCACAATCTCCTGTGGGGGGATACTCGTCCCACTATAATCACTTTTAACCATGCCCAAAATCTTCGAAACCTGGCTGCTAACTCCAGGCTGGGATGCCAATTGTACATTTCCCCCTTCAGTCTCGAGGGTATCCCTTCCCCTCACATTCCCAATTCCCACATTCTTGCCCTTATTATTCTCTTCCACAATTTGGGTAAGTAAACACAGCTGAGAAAAAATATGCTGAAGCGTTTTCCCTATCAAAAGGGTCTGTTCAGCTAGAGTCTGAATCCAACCCGAGTTTTCCCTATTGGGGACCCCGGTCTTTTCAGCACTCCCCTCTCCTGAGTACAAAGGAGAGGTTTCCTCACTCCCCGTTAGTTGTCGTTTCCGAGAGCCTCCACCAGCCGTCGCAGGCAAACTCTCTTCAACTTCCGGGGAGTCCAAAAATAGGGGGGCAAACTGATTTTGGGAAAAAGAAAAAGCCGGTTTTTCTGGGGGAGGAGGGCCTACCAAATCCCTCAGTACCTCCGGGGGGCGGAGGAAAGCGTCCAGTTTCCTTTGTTTCATATGGGGGGGGTCCCAACTTTCTGCCCCCCCTGCCCATTTAAAAAATTTGTTGCCATAGTCACGGACAAAATAGTACTGCACCCGCGCGCGCCGCCGGTGCTGCCTCTGGCGGGCTTAGAGTTTAAATAGCCCTGCTGTAGCCTCACTCTGGCTCTGGATCAGGTATTCCCTTGCGCTCAGCTGCTGCCGCCTCCACTCGCACCGCCGGCTCAGTCCTACCACCGGATGTAGAGGTTGTAAAAACCCCAGCTTGTCCAATTTTGTGGGATCAGTTTCAGTCGGTGACACCCGCTGATGTGGTGCATGTGCTTGGGGCCATTCGAGCCACCTCTTGTGAACTAGATCTGTGCCCATCCTGGCTGGTTAAGAGCTGCCAGGAGACAATGGGGCTGTTGCTGGCCGGGGTGGTAAATGCCTCCCTGCGGGCGGGCAGACTGCTGGGCTGCCTCAAGGAGGCAGTGGTACGGCCTCTGCTCAATAAACCATCGCTTGACATCGACTCATCTGCCAGTTATTGGCCTGTCTCTAACCTTCCCTTTTTAGGGAAGGTTATTGAACGGGTAGTGGCTCAGCAGCTCCAGGGACATCTTGACCACGTTGGTTATCTTGATTCTTCTCAGTCTGGCTTTCATCCGCGTCATGGCACTGAAATAGCACTTGTGGCTTTGGTGGATGATCTCCGCCGTGGAAAGGATTGGGGTCAATCAACCCTACTGGTTCTGTTAGATCTTTCCGCAGCATTTGATACCATTGACCATGAGATGTTGGTGACGCGCCTGTGGGACAGTGCAGGGGTGGGCAGGGTTGTTCTTGAATGACTCTGCTCATTCCTGACTGGGAGAACTCAGCGGGTGGTACTCAGTGATTGTTTTTCATCTTACCGAGACCTCCCGTGTGGGGTTCTGCAGGGTTCTGTTTTCTCCCCTCTTGTTCAACGTGTATATGCAGCCGCTCGCCGAGGTGATCAGAGGGTTCGGGGTGAGGTGTTATCAGTATGCGGATGACACCCAACTGTATCTCTCATTTTCAACTGACCTAGGCCCAGCTGTCTCAGTGCTTACCCGGTGTTTGGCAGTTGTGAGGGACTGGATGAGGGCTAACCGACTGCGACTGAATCCTGACAAGATGGAGGTCATGTTAGTGGGTAAGTTAGTGGGGAAGTTAGTGGGGAAGTGGCAGCTCCTTCAGCTGATGGGATCTGTACTCCGCTGACTTCCCAGGCATGGAAACTGGGGGTGCTCCTTGATGCACAGCTCCGCCTGGATCTTCAGGTGGAGGCTGCGGTGAGGAGTGCCTTCCACCAGTTACATCTGGTGTGGCAGCTTTAGCCACTTCGGTTCCAGACCTGGCTATGATCATCCATGCTTTTATTACCTCTCGGTTAGACTACTGTAACGTGCTCTACATGGGGCTACCTATGGTGATGGCTTGGAAGCTGCAGCTGGTGCAGAATGCGGCGGCTGGGCTCTTGGTGGGACTGGGCCACCGGAAGCACATTACAACAGTGCTCCATTCTGTGCACTGGCTGCCAATAGTCTTCTGGGCTCTATTCACAGTGTTAGTTTTGACCTATAAAGCCTTACACAGCCTGGGCCCTACCTATCTGTGAGATCGCCTCACTCCCCAGGTTCTAGACTGACCCCTGCGGTCATCTGAGGGTGCTGTGTTGGATGTTTCCCAGGGGGCCATGCAGGATAGGGTGTTCTCAGTGTCCGTGCCGCACCTATAGAATTCCCTCCCGGTGGAGGCCCGTCTGGCCCCGGACCTCCCAGCCTTTCATAGGAAGTGTAAGACCTGGCTGTTCCGTCAGGCATTTGGCAAGGGAGAGGGGTAAGGGTGGGTAGGGGTGGGGAGATTGGGGAGGGTGTGGTCGGTTTACTCCTCTTTTTATTGGTGGTGGTATTATTTTATGATGATGTCTTAATTTTGTTTTAGTATTTTATATTTGTATTGTTGTTGTTAGCCGCCCCGGGCTGCCTGCGGCAGGAGGGGTGGGGTATTAAATAAATAAATAAATAAATAAATAAATAGAAGGAGCCTATGCCAGGGATTTTCTTGCATGTCACTGTGGTATAAGATCAGTTTGTGGTGCCAATTGGCCAGCAGAAAGGTCAACCAAATATCCTCATTCTGTACTGTGACCATTCCAACATCTCTCCCCCACTTGTTACTGGGAAGTCAGAAGCATCTGTTTAGGAAAGAGCTAATAGAGATTCTTTTATGTCCTCTGTCACAGTGCTGCAGGATGTGAGTGTGATGATAACTGGCCAGCCTGGATGTGTAAACTATGGGTGATTTCAGACGTTACGAGATCACAGTCAACCACGCTCGATTCCGCGTGGTGGCTGTGATCGTGTAACGTCTGGTGGGGGAAACGGATGTTTCCCCCCAGATGTTACCACAGCATGGGATTGCATTCAACACGTGAGCGGCCGAAGCGGCAGGACCGGAGGCCGCCGCGTGTCGAATGCAATCCCATGCCAGGGTGAACCCCGGTGTCTCGTCTGGTCAGGCACCATGGCCCGGGATCACCGGCGGGACCCCGGGCCATGGCGAATCCGGCCCGACGCGGCGGCCGCATTGGCCCTGCTGCCCGCCCGTCTCCCCAGAGGGCGGGCAGCAGGGAGCGTGGAGGGAGCAGGGCCGTGCGGCCGCACGTTGCGCTGCGTGGCCCCGCCCCCTCCCCAATTCCCCGCCGGGATCCCCCAGCACGTCTGATATGGCGTGACAGGGTCACCCCGGCGGGGAATTAATATGGTGATTTCGGTATGGGGCCAAAGGGCCCCGTAACGTCTGAAATCGCCCTATGTCTCCTGATTGCTGGGATGCTATCCCCAGAGTCCTAGTTATGTCCCTTATGCTCACCTCAGGGCTGCCCCCTATGTCCGCCTTGAAGGCACTACCAATTGGTCCTGTAAAGCTAGAAACATGCAGTAATTGGCCAGTGAATGTGTCTGTCAGCCTTTTGGGTTACTCCACATCCTCCCTCATACAGTCTCTCTCCCCCTGCCATGCAGGGTGCGTGCCTCTGACTGGCACTGCATGTGCTGCTATTTATCTGAATAATGATCTTCACAGGGACAACATCAATTGCTTATAAAATTGGGTCCCTTTATCAAATTGTCCTGTAGTTTGCCAGAGATGACAGGGAATGTATGTAATACATTTCTGCCAAATACCATGTAAATAGGATGGAATATACAAATGTTACATCTGGACATGTAATTACAAGTTAATGTCTTATACCATCAGGACCCTTTATCCAATCTTTCTAAAATTTGGCAGGAATGTTAAGCATGTGGAGGGACATAAGATTGGGCATTTTTAGAAACATGTTAAAGTTCCAGATGTTTCAATTTTCTGGATTTACAAGTCCACAAGTAAGTTCCGGATTCATTTTTCACACACACACTGCCCTGAGGCAGTTCCTGGATGCATTCTTCACACAAACACTGCCCTGAGGCAGCCTAAAGTAGCCACAGCTGTAAACATGAGGGGCTTCCATGGAAACCAAGTGACCACAGCTGCCTGGAGCAAAGCAGTTTACCAGGAGAAACTTTTACACACAAAAGTTCTTGGAGAAGTTTCATGCAGAAGTTCAAAGAGCCAGATATTTAAGATCTGGGTGAGTGATTTAGACACACAGAAAGTTCTGGATGTTACAGCAAACATCCAGGAGAAATGTGTGTCTAAAAACACCCATTCACAGGTTTCATGCAAATTGAATGGATGATAAAGAAGTTGTAGCCGTTAATGTGTATGGAGCTTTTTGTAAAATCACAATGTTCAATTGCTTCTAAAATCAGTTTTCTTTATCTAATCATTTTGAACATTGGTACACTTAGTTCCCTCCATTCGGGGTACAGTCTCCCCAAGTTTAATCAGAATTAAATCAGAAACAAAAAAGGTATAGCCAGAAATACGATTTACATTTTTTCCCGTTTATTTCAAAAACAAGATGTGATTTTTGTTTCTATTTTTGTTATTATTATTTGTCATTTTTGTTATTGCAATAACCCTCAATGTTTGCATGGATACCCAGGATGAGCTCCCCCAGGTACATGCATGCGATGAAGGGCAATGCCCTCAGGATTCGTGCATCATGGCTACGGCAAGACACACCGGTGAATACATCGATGAACCATACTGCATGATCCACAATGGCCTGTAATGCAACAGAGAACTGGCCCTTGTGGTTTATATAGTAAACTTTGCTGTGGGTGGGGAACTGATGATAGGATGTGTGTCCCATCAATAGCGCTGATGCAATGAGGAAAGCCTATGTCAGCAAAACCAGCCATGGATTCTGCACAGTCCACCAATTCAATCATCCACACCATGAGCAGGTCAACTAGCTGTGCAAACCACCTCCAGGATATTTGCAACTGTAGAGGTCCCTACTCCAAACTGCTAGGCAATGCTCCTGCAGGAATTGGAGTTTGCGAGTCTCCATGTAGTGATGGCAACTCTCAGGGCCACTGGAATGGGCTGCAGCATGTTGGTCCATTCACGCTGTAGCCTGGGATGGAGGTTGTCAACGATCTGTGACAGGAGGTGGCGGGGCATCCTGACGTGAGCCACCCACTCCTCATGGCACCAGGTCCTCACAACAGACGTCCACCAGTCAGTGGCATGCTGGGAAGACCACAAACGCCTCTGCATGGGGATGGTCAGGTGGATGCCAAAGATATTATTGGCCTCGTCTGCCTGCAGGAACTGCAATGCTCATGTCAACCCCACCAGCGTGGCATGTAGTCACTGGCGGCGACTTACATGTGATCATCGGATTGCCAGTACCAGGTTGCCTGCTCTGCAGGCTACGCTGTGTGCAACAGCATCCTGATTGGCCCAGTGGCCGGCACCCATGGAGGTGCAGAGTCAGGATGCAGTCAGCAGTACCTGCAGGCTGGCCCTCCGAACCCTCTGGTTCTTGAGCAGGCACACTTCCACTGCCTGGATGTAGCTATGCAAAGCCTCCCAGAGTGCTGGATTCATCACACAGGCTACTGGCATCTGGGGAAGGGCTCCATGGCTCCTAGGGATGTGTGAACGCGGTTCAGATGTTCAGAGTTTGGCCCAAACTCGGTGTGTTCGGACATCCAAATGAATGTCTGAACCGAACTCGAAAACGGCCGAACAGTTCGGTCATATTCGGGTGAGTTCAGATGAGTTCAGGGTCAAGAAAAATATGACTTTGGGCGGGAAAAACGTGACTGGAAGGGGGAGGCAGCTGAGGAGCAGACGTCCTGGCACCAGGGGTGGTCCCAGGGCCAAATGATACCGATACCGAAAACAATCTTTGAATTCAGTATCGATTTCAGTATCGATAGCGCTATTTTGAACCGAACTCCTCCAAACCGAACAGCCGAACCCAAACTCGGGTTTCGAACCGAACGACCGAACGTCTGAACCGCGTTCTGTTCGCACATCCCTTATGGCTCCACCAAGTGCCTTTATACCTTTTACAAGCCCCACCCCCTCAGCCCATGGCCACAGTGGTCACCTTTTCCAGTAGCCAGTCCCGCCCCTTGTGTTCCCCATTACCAGTGCTCATGAATCTGACCCCAGGGATCCAGCTGATGGAGCATCTCACAACAGCTACCCTGTCAGTGCCTTGCCTTTGCTATTCCAATTCCCACTCGATCTGCTGACAGGGCTGCGTCAGGGCAGCTGCATGTCCAGTGGGTGCAAAGCTCAGGAGGAATGTGTATTCCTCCGGAATACACATACTCCTTTCCCATTACTGTTCTCCCCGCCCCCCCATGTTCATCCATGGGGCCCCTCTGCATTGCAAACTGGCCTCAGTCCCCTTACATTTGCCCCTTCTCCCCTTGCTCCATATGATCAGGGTCTTGTCTCGTGCCTGCTCATGATAAGGGAGTGCTTGTGCATTACTAGTGTGGGAGCCGGTTTGCATAGTCCCACTATCTTGTGGCCTGGGGATTCTTCCAGTGGCTCATGGGAGGCACCCTTGCCTTCCTTACAGTCATTAATTCACCTCTTTGTTCTCAGCTGGGTCAGTAGCACCATGTCCTGCCCTCCTCTCGGGCACCTGTGCGGTCCCAATGTCACAGAGGTTTGGCCTGTGTGTTCCACAATGATCCTTGGTAACCTGTGGGTGAGGAACAATGTGCAGCAACTGTCAAGAGACCCGCTCTCTGCACGTGAGGGCTACAACCTCCTGTCCCATTGCACATGGCTTCTGGGCCATCCATTTGAGAGCTACTCATGTCAGCAGAAAGCGAGCAATCTGGCTTTCCATTTGCTGGACCCTGCTGCCCCAACTCGGTGTAGTGGTGCCATGGGATGCTGCAGACAGCCTGGCCCTTCAGATTGTTGCTGGGCTCCCGGAGTTCCACTTGTGCCTCCTTGGTGGTGATCCATCCCTGGTGAGCTGCTTTGCTGACACCATGCTTCGTACTTGGGGTTACCAGAGGGACTTCTGCGACTACCATGGCAAGCTGGGTGAGCTGGGACTGCTGGTGCCACCTGACGGGGGACCCTACTTGATGGATGTGCCAGATGCTGCGGAGCTGGCTGTCCTTTCTGATGTTGTGGCCTTGCCTGCAGGGGTAAGACCATCAACCCCACTCACCTGCTTGCTGCTGGTGCGGGGGGGCCTGCTTGCCTCGCCGCCACCGCTGTTGACACCGCTACCGCTGCTGCCGCTGCCGCTTGCCGCTGGGGCCGCCGCCACCGCTCATCATCCCCGCGGGACACCTGCGGGGAGAAGAAACACCAGAAGTAAGGTTGGGGGTTAGGGGGTGGAATGCAGAGGGCAGCCACGTGGGCTGTCCTGTCCCCTCCCCCCCCACCCGGAAGTAG
>QEPC01001081.1:989537-1001283 GCA_003113815.1 Sphenodon punctatus | reverse complement strand
GGGGGGGTGATTTTAATCCCCCGCCCATTTATCTATTTATTATTGTTTTCTAGCCCTGTTTTATTGATGTATTTTATATTTATATTTTAAGTAATTTTAATTGTTTTTATTACTGTTGTTAGCCGCCCCGAGCTGCATTGCAGGAGGGGGCGGGATATAAATTTGTAAAATAAATAAAAATAAAAATAAATTGTGCACCGTGCAGATGTGAGAGCCGCCTATGCCAGCAGACATCCCTTCCTCCCACGCTACATGGTGGATGAGCACATCATGCCCCTGGGTATCGCCGCAGCATGTTTGCCTGGGAAGGCTTTGCAACAACCAGTGGCTGCCCAGGGAAACATCCTGGGGATCCCTCCGGCACTGTTCAGGACCACTCATTACATGCTTGTCTTGGCCATCCATTGCATAGGTCAGCCGCTGTCATGCTTTCGTTGACATTCCCCTGCAGCTGTCCCATTTTGCCCCTGTCCCTTCCCCCAAGCCCTGTTTATGTGCTCATTGCTGCCTGTGGGTGGTTTGCAACCCCATGCATGGTGCTCAGGGTCTTACCTGGCATCCATCCTCTCCTTCATTCAGTACCCCCTCCCTGCATCAAACTGTGCTATGCATGTAGCGTGTGTGGTCACAGGAGAGCTTCCATGAGGCTTGCGTACTTGCTCCTCCAGTGACGAGTTCTGTTGTACCTGTGTAGGAATAAATGACTGTCTTGCTCTCCATTACTGTTTCTGTATTATGTGAGCTGCATGGGTATGGGGCCTTGTGTGGGCTGTTGAACTGCTGGGGATTGGAGTTTGGATTGTGTGCAGGTGCAGTACTGGGGTGGACCTGTGTATTCCCCATTATATTGAACCCCATCCGTACACCTTGGTGGGTGTCCTGTGAAGGGTGCCCTGCTGGCTGAGGGAGGTGTCACTGGGCTTACTGGCTGTGTTGTTGGCCCCTGTTGGTCCCTGCTGGTTGTTTCTGTCGCACTCCCCAGCAGCCTCCATGCACTGCTGGCACACTCAGTTCATCCCTTCTGCCATTGGCTTCATGCCTGTTGGTCGCCCATGTGTTTGCAATGGTCCCTGGCTGTGGGCTGGCTTGCTTGGTTCTCCCTGTCAGTGACAGTTAGCTGTTCCAGCTTGTGTAGTCCTGCACAGCCCTTTGCTCTCACCCAAGCCTCAGTTTCATATCCACTGTGTGGGCTGACCCAAGCTGAGCCCCACCCCTCCTCATGCCTTCTGTCTCATCTGACCATCACCATGGTGAAGGGCGACAGGGGTGTTGGATGCGGTGCGGCTACCAGTGAGTATCTCTCACCTCTGCCTGGTGGCATTTTTCCCATGCCTGCTTCCAGGTGTGCTGGATAGCATATGAGCATGCCCTGGGGTTGGTGGGGGGGCCACCCTCCGCCCAGAGGCTGGTCATGGTCATGACTGCTCTTGGATGCACTCGTGCCTCATGGCCTGGTCCCCTGCGTGTGCCCCATGCATTGCTGATGGGAAATCCTCTCCCTTCCTCAGATAGATCCCCTGCTGGAGGTTTTGCAACTGATGGCCAGGATCACCAAGGACCTCCAGGCTGCAGCCATCGGGTTCTGTACCAGCAACTGGGAGTACCAGGAGATCTGTATGTATCCCCTCCCATCCCCTTGCTATGCAGTGCAGCATGCATGATGTCCTATTCGGGTTCTGTCACAGTAGGCACCTCTGATTGGTACCTTCTTTCTGTTCCTCAGTGCAAGACCTGGTGGAGAAGCACACTAGGGAGCTCGAGAAGGTGCCGCAGGTCATTCTGGACATCCACCACCACCTGAATAGCCTCTTCTGGGCCCAGTCTGCCTGCTAGAGTTGTGGCTGGGGACATCACCCCTGACAGGCCTTAGCTCCTGTTTATTGTCTCGTTCTGTCCCGCTGTTGATGTTTCCTGTTACAATGTTCAGCAACAGTTTTTACTGTTGTTATCTCTGATATCTACCCTTCTGCTCCATTTGGAACTGCTGCTCTTCCATTAGCAAAGCCTCCTTCAGTCACGACCTCTTCCTTTCTCACCGCTTTCAACTCCTTGCGCTTACAGAAACCTGGATCTCTCCCGCTGACTCTGTCACCCGTGCCACCCTCTCCTCTGGAGGCCTTTCGTTCTCTCACTGGCTCCGACCCAAAGGCCGGGCTGGTGGCGTGGCCCTTCTCCTTGCCAACCCCTGTCGATTCCAGCCCCTCCCCCCTCCTTCTCCTTCCCTTCCTTTGAGGCCCATTCAGTGTGCCTCTACTCCCCCCTTCACCTTCGTGTCGCTGTCATTTACCGCCCCTCTGGTCCCCTTTCCTCTTTTCTCATGGACTTTGAATCCTGACTTACCTTCTTCATCTCTGAGGAAACCCCCACTCTCATTCTCGGTGACTTCACCGTCCATGTTGACACACCTTCCAAGCCCTCTGTCTCCCGCTTTCTCTCCCTAACCTCCTCCTTTGATCTCCGCCTCTGGACTGATTCCCCCACCCACACCGATGGCCACTCTCTTGACCTCATCTTCTCCAGAAACTGTCCTGTTGTTGATCTCTCCTTTGACCTTTGTCCCATATCCAACCATCACCTCGCTTCCTTCAACCTCTCCCACCAACCCCCATCTTCTTCCCCAGCTCCACGCCCCTTCCGTGATCTGCAGGCTGTCAACCCTTTAGACTTTGTCTCCTCCCTCTCCCCCGCCTCCCTCCTGTCTTCTCCTCCTCCTCCCCTGACACTGCCATCTCTTCTCTTAACGCCTCGCTCGCCTCGACCCTCAACTCTCATGCCCCCCTCTCCTCCCACCCCGTTCGAAAACCCCGTCCTTGGCTCACCCCTACTATCCACTACCTCCGCTCCTGCACCCGGGCTGCTGAACGCCTCTGGTGCAAATCCCATTCCCACCCTGACTTCCTCAACTATAAATTCTCCCTCTCCTCCCTCTCTTCTGCTATCTTCCTGGTGAGGCAACACTACTATGCCTCCCGGGTTGAAACCTACTCTTGTGACCTTCGCCACCTCTTCTCCACCTTTGACTCCCTTGTCAATCCCCCCCTCCACCCGCTTCCCTCTCTGCTCAGGACCTCACATCATTCTTCACCTCAAAGATTGACAAGATCCACCAGGACATTGCTTCCCACCTGTCCCCTCCCCCCCATTGTCCTCTCCTCCTTTCCTCCTGCCTCTCTTGAGGAAATCTCCTCTCTGCTCTCTTCTGCCAACCCCTCCACCTGCCCTCTCAACCCAATCCCCTCCCGCCTCCTGACCTCCATTGTTCCCACTGTTGCCCCCCCCCTCCATGTCTTTAATCTCTCCCTCTCCACTGGCTCCTTCCCCTCAACCTTCAAACATGCCACTGTCTCTCCCATCCTCAAAAAGTCCACCCTCGACCCTTCTGACCCCTCTAGTTACTGGCCAGTCTCCCTTCTACCCTTCGCCTCTAAGCTTCTAGAACATGTTGTCTACTCCCGTTGCCTGGATCTCTTCTCTGCCAACTCATCCCTGGACCCTCTCCAATCTGGCTTCTGCCCCCTTCACTCCACGGAAATGGCCCTTGCCAAGATCACCAACGATCTACTGGTTGATAAATCTAACCACCTCTACTCCATTCTTATCCTCCTTGACCACTCTGCTGCCTTTGACACTGTCGACCACTCACTCCTACTGGACTCTCTTCACTCCCTAGGCTTCTGTGGCGCTGTCTTTGACTGGTTCTCCTCCTACATCTCTGACCACTCCTTTAATGTGTTTCTTCCCAATTCCAACTCCTCCTCCATCCCCCTCTCGGTGGGGATTCCCCAAGGCTCTGTCCTGGGCTTCTCCTCTTCTCTATCTACACTCTGTCCCTTGGCAAACTCATTGCCTCCCACAGCTTCCAATATCACCTTTACGCTGACGACACTCAATTCTAGCTCTCCACCCCCTCTCTCTCCCCTTCGGTCCAAGCTCGCCTCATCAACTGTCTCTCTGATATCTCCGGCTGGATGTCCCGACATCACCTCAAGGTCAACATGGCTAAGACTGAACTCCTTATTTTTCCTCCCTACCTTCCTCCCCCTCTTCCCTGTCCATCCTTATTGATGGGGTCACCATCCATCCTGTCCCCCAAGCCGGTAGCTTGGGCTTTGTCTTCGACACTCACCATTCCTTCAAACCTTACATCGTCTCTGTTGCCAAGTTCTGTTGCTTTGCCCTCCATAACATTGCATGGATTTGCTCCTTTCTTTCTGTCTTCTCAGCCAAAACCCTTGTTCACGCCATGGTCATCTCTTGCCTTGACTACTGCAACCTCCTCCTTGCTGGCCTCCCCCGCTCTCATCTGTACCCCCTTATTTCCATCCAAAACTCCACTGCTAGGATCATCCACTCGGCCCGTTGCTTCGACCATCTGCAGCCTCTCCTCTCCTCACTTCACTGGCTCCCCCTTCCCACACGCATCCTTCACAAACTCCTGATATTTACTTACAAAACCCTTCACAACCTGACTCCCCTTACCTCTCAGCCCTTACCTCCTTACACACTCCTGCACTCCTTACACACTCTCCGCTCCTCCTCTGTCCCCTTTCTTGCTCTCCCTGTCTCCCCTGCTCACCTAACTGCCTTCGTCCCTTCTCCCTTGCTTCCCCCCATGCCTGGAACTCCCTCCCTGCCCACATCCACCTTGCCCCCTCCCTCCTCACCTTCAAATCCCTCCTCAAAACCCACCTCTTCCTTGCCGCCTTTCCCAACACCTACTAGAACTTCCCGCTCAATACTTTAAATTGAATTTGCATTGAATGTTATTATCCCTTGTCTCTCCCTATGTCCCCTCTCCTTGTCTTCCCCCTCCGAGTCTATTTGATTGTAAGCTGTAGGCAGGGACTGCATATATCTCATTGTTCTGTAAAGCGCCAGGTACACAACTAGTGCTATACAAGTGCTAATAATAATAATAATAATAATAATAATAATAATAATATATGGAGTTTATTTTTATACCACCTCTGTCTCTGTTGTTTTTCATGGGGGGATTGGTGCCCTAATGTGGTGAGTATTCCAGATGTGACCTAGGGTTCCCTGCCACACCGAGTGCCTCCCATCCTTGTACTGCTGCTGTTCTTGGATGCACCACCAGGGGCCTCTCCCTGTGGGACCGTTCAGTG
Organism: Sphenodon punctatus; assembly: GCA_003113815.1. Classification (NCBI taxonomy): domain Eukaryota; kingdom Metazoa; phylum Chordata; class Lepidosauria; order Sphenodontia; family Sphenodontidae; genus Sphenodon; species Sphenodon punctatus. The sequence goes on along the minus strand of QEPC01001081.1, from coordinate 996,157 downwards.
ATGTAGGGGCCAGTGTCCCTTGTGGGTGGCCTCTGGCATGTACCCTATGTCCCTTTGGGTGGGTTGTATCAGTTGTGGTTATGTATGTGGTGACTGCATGGCCTTTGTGTGGCGTGTGTCAGCATCTTGTATTCCCAGGGTCCCATTGTTTGTGTGTCATGTGTATCTGTACTCTTTGATTGTCAGCTGGTCTGATCTTGGGGTAGGGGATATTCCGTTGTTCCCTCAGGTGGGTGCTGTCCTAGGGGGTGGGGACTTGTGTGCCCCTGTGCTGGGTGCATGTACTGTGGGTTTTTTTCTTTTGAAACCCCTGCCTCGGGCCGGTGGCCTCCCCTTCTACCACCTGCTCCCTTTCCCTTTTTTCAGGACCCAGGCACAGTCTCTTGCTTTGCGGTGCCAGTCTGTCTGGCAGATTGACCCCACTGTTTCCCTGTGCCTTCCCTCTTCCCTTCTCCACCCTCCCTTAGTCTGTTCAGTTATGGGCTGTGACATATGCTCTGTCTTCATTTGCCTTCGGTCAGCCATCTTGCGACATCATGTTTCAGGGCGTGTTCAGGGCTCCTGTTGGTGTCCTATCCGCCTGTGTGAATGGTGAGTGTGTTTTCTGGGTGTTCTGAGAGGTGGATTGGTACTGTCCTCTGTACCTCTTTGACCCTCATATGACCCTCACGTGGCTGCCCGTTCCATTGCTCATGTGAATGGCAGAACATCCACTGCCTTTCGGTGTGCGGTCCATGTTCCCCCACCCATTCCCACTCACCCCCCTTCTCACCTCTGCCCATGTAAAAAGGGTCAGTGACAACATGCCCATTGCAGATTCATATTGTAATCTACAAATAATAATAATAATAATAATAATAATAATATTTAAATGAAAAATCAGTGTCCATGCAAAAAATGGCTGCTGGACTGTTCTGCAGGCATTTTGTACATGCACAATTATATTTTTCTAATTTTTATTTTTTATTTTTAATTGATTTAAAGATGGATCCATAATCTAAATCCATAATTAAATCCAGAAATTACAGCTCCAGATCTGCAATGGATCCGAGTCCGTAATTTCCTCCGGACGCTCACCCCTAGTAGTTACTACAATTTAATTGAACCAAAGTAATTACTTTGGTTTACCTCTGTTCAGAGAGATGGGGAGACAAGAGAGAGGAGATTTATGATAACGTTTTTCATTTATGCACTTTATTTCTCTTGTTTTGCAGCTACAGCTTCCTGGGGTCATAGAAATATTTAACTCTCAAAATGAGGTTACACAGCCAGGAAGTTTGAAAACCTCCGCTCTAGACTGTTCATAATTCAGGTATGTGGCTGTCTTTTTCTATGTGAAGGCCCAGCTCTGAGCTTAACAGGTCCTGTGACCTCAGCTGAAATCACAAGGCACTGCCGAGTGCATACAAGAACAAATGGTCAATTAGACAATTGAAAATAGAGATGCAATTTCATATTTGTGAATATAATTTGCATATTTGGTTCACATGGTCAAACATCAAAATTATTTCTGCTATGTATGTGAAATGTGTACATGGATTTGTTAATTTTGCCTCAGTTAGTTTTTGTAGTACGTTTACTTTGCTATTTTGTTTATTCATTATTTTGTTTATTTGGTTCTTTGATCAATTTGGTAGTACTACTGCTAGTATTACCAAACAAACAAAATACAGAATAAGCGAAATACCAGAATACCAAATTATCAAAATAATAAAATGAGCAAAGCAAAACTAGCGAAATGAAAATTCAATTTTGTCCATGAAGCAATTTCTATTTGCTTTGTTAAAACAGAAACGAATATATTGAATTTGATATTTGCTCTGAATATATGCAGTAAAATCACCATCATTTTCAGAAATAGCCATATTTTGGGGATGTGTGTGTCCCTAAGAACATGAGGTCCTACCAGGATCCAATCCTGGAAGGGTATCCTCCAGGGTCTCTGAATGCATCCACCCCAGAAATAAGAACAGAAGGCCTGGTGGGACCCTACTATCATGGGGCTCAGAGTGATCCCAGATGCCTAAGGATGTTTCTTTGTGGCCATAAACACACAGCTGTTAGTATCTTCCTCAAAGGCAAGAAGATGGAGAGATGGTCAAGCAGAAGCCCCAGGCTTAAATCATGCTATATTATCCAACCTAATCAAAAACAACCCAATTATCTCTCATGGGAAATGAATCAAGTGCATTTGCTCGATCAGGGTTTGCCTGCATCCTCCTTTCTTGGAGACTGAGTCCTATTGATAAGGCCCAGGTGAAGAGTTCCAGTAGCAATTAAAAGGAGTGCTGCATGCCTGTGCCATACTCTGATAATATTCCTCCTCTCTTCTTTTCAGCATACGTTTATCAAGCCCTGGCATCAAAACAAGGTGCATCCGAGATGGCGCTTCATAAAGGGAAGCTGCACTTTGCACTGACAAAGCTGTGATCCAGCTGCACTTCAATTAGCAGAGTGCAGAACTCGGGGACTCCGGGGCGAGCTGCAGCTGTGCAGATTAAGGCAGAGGGATACCTCAGAGCAAGGGGAGAGGGCCCAGAACGGGCTTGTTTAGTTCCTTTCTATATTTAACTGCTCCTTTCCCAATATTGTCCACCACTCCTGTTCCTCTTCCCCCCTCTCTCCTGGAAGTACATTGGTCATGGATGTTGCTTTTAGAGACCCACTGCCTGTCAGGGCTTGACTCTGAACCCCTGGAGTGGGCAGTGGCTGTTCTCAACCACCTCCCCCCGGTGCCACTACTTGGTGTGTTTGGGTGTGGAATTTCCTCAGTGTTCTTTCTTCCTCCTCTCTCCCTCACACTGTTTGGAGCCATGCCTGCCAGCTTCCTGATTGCCCCCAGCCTGCTTATAAGGAGTGCTTGGAACCACAGGAAGATGGTGGAGCATTTGTTGCTGTTTCTTTTCTTGCAGGGTTATGCCCCAGCCCACTCTCTCTGATATTGAGTTTCTCCATTTTTCAGGTTGTGTCTTTCCCTGTTATTGTATTGCTTATCGGTGTTTCTCTTCCTTTTGTGCCCTCTAGTCCCTGTGTGCGCTACTTTCCCCATAGCACACATGATCCCTTTTAGCTAAGGCTGTGACTTCTCCTTATTAGCCCCTCAGGAGTACCCTCCAGCCCCTTGCTTATGTGCCCCCCCCTCATAGCCTCCCAGGATCCTCTTAGTACCCTGTTTAGTTTCTTTTATAGCCCTGTTTAGTCATAGTCCTTTACTAAGTTTCCCCTTGTAGCCTTGCTTTAGCTAGCCTTCTGTTACCCATTGCTAAGCTTTCCCTCAAAGTCTTGTTTTCTTGAAGTTCCTAGTTATTACTTGGTTAACTGCCTGTTTACCGCTGCTGTGTTGTATAGCCTTAGATCCTTGTATCCTGCCTGGTAGTGCCTGGTTCCATCTGTAGTCCTCTATTCCCTTCAGTGTCTCACTCAGTCCTTTTCTTCAGTATTTCTAGTAGGGATGAGCAAACAGATCGCGATTCGGCCATTTGGTTTGGCCCAGTTCAGTACGGCCATTCAGTTCGCTCGCCACGTTCGGGTTCAGCCGTTCAGTTCAGTCGGGTTCGGTTTGGTTTGGTTCGGGCATTTGGAAAAAGTATCGCGAGAGCCCGTGATCACACCGGAAACCGGAAATTCGAGTGCATGCAGAGCTTGTGTGGGTGAGAACATGTGTTGTGGCTGGCTGTGTGTTCATTTTTTATTTGTGTGTGTTTTGGCTGTGTGGTGTGTGTTGGTTTTGGTTTGGCTGGTTGGTGAGTGTTGGTAGGTGCTGTGTATGTTGTGTTGGGTGTGCGTGTTTGTTTGTTTTTTGTTTTAAATGGAGAAGAAGGTGACCAGTGCCACCACCATTAAATGCCGGGCCTGGGGGAAGGCCAAAGTGGTGGAGCCGGTGGTGGAGGAAGAGGTTCCTCCAGCTGCTGCTGGACCTTTGGTGGTGGAGGAGGAGTCAGAGCCGGCGGGCACAGGAGGTGCTGCTGTCACTGCTGCCAGGTATGTACACTTTTTTTTTACTTTGAGGACAAGAAACTTAAGGCTCTATCCATTAGAGTGAGCTCACTGGTGTGCAGGTGGGTGCATGGGTGGTGGGCATCAGTCAGGCCCAAACAAATGGGCATCAGTGGGTAGCAGAGGATGTCTTCCACAGAGAGAGAGGGTACTGTAGTGTGTGGGGCTCTTCCAGCAGTCAGGCACGAGCACTAGCAGCACCCCCACCGAAACATGTGTCAGGCTAGCAAGGGTCTCCACTCTCCAGTTGCCATCCCATTCCCTATGCAACCCCAAATAAGGGTAGGATTTGCATGTGCCAGCCACAAGGGTTTTTCCAGTTGCCATCCATAGTGCCCCAAGGAGGGGAGGATTTGCATGTGCCAGCAAGGGTACTTCCAGTTGCCATCGCTACTAGCACCCAAAGAAGGGCAGGATTTGCACATGCCAGCCAGGGTCTCATCCCTCCAAAGCACCCAAAGAGGGGCAGGTCCGTATTTGCATGTGCCAGCCAGCCAGGGTCTCCCCATTGCCATCCCAAGCACCCCAAGAAGGACAAGATTTGCACATGCCAGCCAGTGTCTTTCTAGTTGCAATCCCTAGCACCCCAAGGAGGGCAGGATTTGCACATGGCAGCCACCAGGGTCTTTCCAGTTGCCATCCATAGCGCCCCAAGGAGTGCAGGGTTTGCACGTGCCAGCAAGGGTCTCATTCCTCCACAGCACCCAAAGAAAGGCAGGATTTGCACGTGCCAGCCAGGGTCAAATCTCCCATTGCTATCGCTACTAGCACCCCAAGGAGGGCAGTATTTGCATGTGCCAGACAGGGTCTCTCCATTGCCATCCCAACCACCCCAAGGAGGGAGGTCTAGGGGCATCATCATAAATGCATGATATTACTTTGCTGTTCTTAATGTGTTCCCATTTCAGAGAGGAATCGGATGCCAGCCCCAGAACTGGTGCCACTGCCAGGCCAAGGAGGACCCCTAGGTTGAGGTCACCAGTGACACCCCCAGACATTCGGCAGACACGGTCAGATGTCTGGAGGTTTTATGACAAGGGCGACAGAATCGCCACATGCAAGGTAAGGCACGGTGACTGGAACAACAGGAAATGAATTGCCCTATGACCTGTTAGGAACAGAAGTCCCCTGCAGAGAGAGATTGGCCTCCCAGTCCACCTACTTGTAGAGACATAATGCAGGCAGGGATTGACAGACCATTGATCTGACACAGTATGGCACTTGTTATGTTCCTATCTTTTTATGCTGTTTTTAGATCTGCTAGAAAAGATTCCAGCTGCAAAAAGAGGGGACCTCATCAGGGCTCATTGCCCACATAGAGCGAACGCATGGCAGGAGAGTGAGGTGGCAGGAGGTGGACTCTGGTGTGGCCGCCATGGAGCCACAGCGCCAGAAGAAGGGGGGGAAGGTAACCTAAAAAGATGGCATTTAAGCCCTCCCCACCCCCCGCTCCAGTCCCGATGTGGAGACCCCCGGACCCCAGGAGTCTGATGAGGTCAAGGCCTTTCGGGCCAAGTTTGAGAGGCCCACCCGGGACTTCGTGGCAAGGCCTGCAGCATATAGCAGCCACCATGGAGAACCACCTGGTGGAGCAATTCCAGGCATTCCAGGTGGAGAAGAAGAAGGTGGAGGTGTACGACAAGTACGTCTCCACAGAGATGGAACACCTGGAACTATACCACCAGGTGGCATCAGGCAGTAGAAAGGGCCATGGAGTTTGCTGTGGCCCATGGCTACGACCAACAAGAATCCCGGGTGGCTGCCCCTCAGCCCTGTGCTGCACCCCAATGGCTGTTGCCTTTCCTCTAATTCCCAGGAGACAGAGACTAATAGTTTAATTTATACGTTTCCTTTCAGTGTTTGCTTTTGTTTTCAGAATGTTGTTGTTGTTGCTTTGTTCCTGTTGTTGTTATTTAAATAGTTTTAATAAAAGTTGTGTTTCTTGTTACGAGCTTCGTTTGACCTGTACAATCTTTTATCCCTATGTGCTGAAGTTCTGGCTGGCAGATGGCAGAATCTCATACAGCTTGTCGATCCCTACCAGCAGCACCTGCCACCCCATGTAGCATAGCTATTAACCCAAAGATGTGCTGTGCCAGCAGCAGGGTCTCAACTTGCAGACAGCCCCCCAGGAGGTGCAGGGCTTGTGTTTGTGTGGGTGGGTGAGAGAGACAGGCTCCTTGGCAGCGGGCATCAGGCAGCGGGAGCTGGTGGTCGGAGGGGCTTTTATTTCCAGCAGCTTCAGCAGGCATCCATGGGTGGGTGCGGAGGAGTAGGCTGTTGGGGGGGAAAGGTTCTCTGGCATGCGGGCACTGGGCTTCTGGATGCAGTGGAATGGAATGCGGGCCCCAGTGACTGGAATGATGGTTCCAGAATCTAGTTGATGGTTCCTGGGATGGGTGGGCATGACTGATTCAGGGATAGTGGAATGACAGCCTAAAGCCTATTTATTATTATTATTATTAAGAAATATTTATATAGCGCTAGCAGTGTACCTGGCACTTTACAAAGTAATAAAATAGACACGGTCCCTGCCCCTAGGGCTTACAATCTGAGAGACAGGAGCTGTGGGAGAGACTTAGGAAGGGGAACAGAGGGAGAGACAAGGGGTCTAACATTCATGA
>QEPC01001081.1:956987-989136 GCA_003113815.1 Sphenodon punctatus | reverse complement strand
TCTCTGGCCATATAGTACAGGTGACAGCATGGGTGGGATCATGTCTGTCTCTCCTTCTAGCAGTGGGGAGACTTTCTCTCCCTCTCTCTTTCTCTCTCTCTCTCTCACCATGAACAGCAGGTTGTGTAAAGAAAAGGTGGAATGACAGTGCCCTGTGAGCGGAATGACAGAGCATAAGAACCCTGAGGGTGGGTCCTGGGGCTGGAGTGGCAGTTTCTAGATATTGGCCACAGCCCTCCCTGCCGGTAACGTGGCCCCAGAACCCTGATGGTGGGTCCTGGGGCTGGAGTGGCTGTTTCTTGATGCAGTGGAAAGACATCACCTCCGTGCGAGGAATGATGGCCCCAGACCCATGATGCTGGGTCCTGGGGCTAGAGTGGCAGCTTCTAGATGCATATTGGCAACAGCCCTCCCTGCCAGTAACTTGGCCCCAGAACCCTGATGGCGGGTCCTGGGGCTGGAGTGGCTGTTTCTTGATGCTTTGGAAAATTGGCTCTCTGTGTGAGGAATGATGGCCCTGGACCCATGTCGCTGGGTCCTGGGGCTAAGTTGGCAGCTTCTAGGTATTGGCCACAGCCCTCCCTGCCTGTAACTGGGCCCCAGAACCCTGATGGTGGGTCCTGGGGCTTGAGTGGCTGTTTCTTGATGCGTTGGAATGACATAATCTCCATGAGCGGAATGATGCCCCCAGACCCATGATGGTGGGTCCTGGGGCTAGAGTGACTGTTTCTTGGTGTGGTGCCAATGGAATGACATCGCCTCTGTGCAAGGAATGATGGTCCCAGACCCATGATGGTGGGTCCTGGGGCTAGAGTGGCAGCTTCTCAATACATATTGTCCACAACCCTCCCTGCCTGTAACTTGGCCCCAGAACCCCGACGGCGAGTCCTGGGGCTGGAGTGGCTGTTTCTTGGTGTGTTGGAATGACGTTGCCTCTGTGCGAGGAATGATGGCACCAGACCCATGACGGTGGGTCCTGGGGCTAGAGTGGCAGCTTCTAGATACATATTGGGGTCCTGGGGCTGGAGTGGCTGTTTCTTGATGCTTTGGAAAATTGGTTCTCTGGGCAAGGAATGATGGCCCCGGACTCATGACGCTGGGTACTGGGGCTAGAGTGGCAGATTCTGGATATTGACCACAACCCTCCCTGCCTGTAACTTGCTCCCCAGAACCCTGATGGTGGGTCCTGGGGCTGGAGTGGCTGTTTATTGATGCTTTGGAAAAGCTCTCTGTGCGAGGACTGATGGCCCCGGACCCATGACGTTGGGTTCTGGGGATAAGGTAGCAGCTTCTAGGTATTGACCACAGCCCTCCCTGTCTGTAACTTGGCCACAGAACCCTGATGATGGGTCCTGGGGCTGGAGTGGCTGTTTCTTGATGCATTGGAATGACATCGTCTCCATGCGAGGAATGATGGCCCCAGACCCATGATGGTGGGTCCTGGGGCTAGAGTGGCAGCTTCTCGATACATATTGTCCACAGCCCTCCCTGCCTATAACTTGGCCCCAGAACCCTGATGGCGGGTCCTGGGACTGGAATGGCTGTTTCTTGGTGTGTTGGAATGACGTTTCCTCTGTGCAAGGAATGATGGCCCCAGACCCATGACGGTAGGTCCTGGGGCTAGAGTGGCAGCTTCTAGATACATATTGACAACAGCCCTCCCTTCCAGTAATGTAGGCCCCAGAACCCTGATGGTGGGTCCTGGGGTGAAGTGGCTGTTTCCTTTTTTATATCTATCTACGTCTACGTCTACACTAAATCTAACTGGTATTAACTATTCTAAAACCTATTGAACTAAATGAAATATCCTAATAAGTAACTACAAAGGCCTCATCCTACAAACACACTGTATCTATATCTGTCTCTATAACTAAGCTAACTACTATGTATATCTAGCTAGTAAATGTCTATCTAATAACTATCTATCTATCTATACAATATTACACAGGGGGAAACACAAAGAACACAGGGAGGGGTACAAAACTGAAATGAAAATCAATCTAATAATATTCCTACTCTAAATAAATCCAAAACTTAAAACAGGGGAAGGGAATCAGGGATGGAAGAAGAGGGAGAGAGAAAAGGATTCAATGGAGGGGGGAGGGAGGAAGGAAGATTGAACACAGGGAACACAGGGAGGGGTAAAAACAAGAAATAACACCTAAATCTAATTAATATAATCTAAATAAATGATAATATGGAAGTAAATGGGTTGGATGGGTGAAATAGGAGGAGGATGGCAATTGATTAGGAATAGGAAGGAACAAAAACTGCTGGGAGAGGGAGCCTTCTGAAACGCCTTCTGTTCAGGAACAGTGACTAGCTCAGAAGGTGTTGGGAAGGGGGGAGGAAATCTGTTTTGTTGCTTGCTGCACCCACCTCACCGCAAGCCCCATTGACTCCATGCAGCCTAGGCCATGGCCAATCACAGACTGCGAAGCCAGTGGTCTGAAAAAAAAAGGGATGGTGATTGGGCAGGCTGACTGCTACTCCAAGCCTCTCCACCACTGGTGCCTGGAAGTCTGCTCCTCAGCTGACTCCCCCTCCCTGTCACGTTTTGCCTTCCAGTGGCACATTTTTGCCACCCAAACGCAAACCAAACTGACCAAACTGTAGAGTCATTTCAACGTTCGGAATTGAGTTTGGTTCGGTCAGTTCAGGTTCGGTCATCAGAACAGGCCGAGTTTGGGCCAAACTCCGAACTTTCGAACCACGTTCACCCATCCCTAATTTCTAGTCCCTCCTCCCTCCTAGCATGGACTATTGCTGTGTGTGTGCCCTTACTTCCCATGGTACATCTATGTCCCGGCAGATCTAGCCCCCTAGGATTCTTCCTGTCTCTTGTTCTGCTCCTTTACAGTACTTCCCAGATCCTCTCCGTATACTCTAGCCTTTCCTTCTTCCTGCCTCATGTGTTGCTTTGTGCAGGGCATGAAATTTTCAGGTACCTGAGGGCCACTGGTGCCCAGAAAAATTAGGCTGGTGACTGGTTCAGGAATATAGTAGGGCAAGAACGGTTTAATATCAGGAAAAATTGTGGCGACTGAATTTTGTTTTGGCTCCCAGAGTTTGATCTGAAATTTCATGCCCTGGCTGTGTGTATGTGTCCATTTCGCCTCTGTTCACCTGTTTCCCTTTAGCCTTTGTTACACTCTCCCTTCCTCCTGGTTGTAACATTCCTGTACCATTTACTCTCACCTCCATTTTATTTGTGGTTAATCTGTCTTGGGTCCTGACTCCTGCCTTGAGTCTGAGCTTCTTGAGGTTGTTTTGGCTTCGTTCCGTCTTCCTTCCTGGGTCACTGGACCTGGAAGGTTCCCGGTGATGATCTTTGCCTCAGAGCTCTGCCACCACTATATCCTGAAGGAATATTTACCCTGTAGGTGGGACCTTGCTATCTTATTCTATGCCCACCTTGGTCATTGTGTGTGTCTGTCCTTCCTCTCTGTCAGCCCTGCTTTCCTTGTTGGGTTTCCCTTGTGGTAATATAGGTCCATAATCTTTCTCACAGTGGCCACACTTCAATGTCCTGTGGACTGTGTGTGCACGCATGCATGCGCATGATTTCCACAAGGCACAATGTGCCTGCAGTGCGGTTCCATGCAGTTTGCGCATGGCTGTGAACACGCAATCTGAGGTGCATTGGATCGAGCCCAGTGTCCCCGGTTCTAATCCTGCCCTGACTCACCATGATAGGGACCAACCCTGACACTACCCATCCATCAGTAATGTATTTGGCAGACTGACCTCAACATCCCAGATCACACACTGTTTCTTCAATCAGCACAATTTGAGAGTTAACCTCATTAATGCTTCCATAACACAGGTCATCCTGTACCTGGCTGCCAAGACCCCCACCCAACCCCCAGGTTGCAGCAGTGGCCAGGAGCACTTTTCACCAATTTCATCTGGTAAGGAGACTGCAGCCTTTTCTTTCTTATTTGGACCTGCCACTGTCATCCATGCTTTCATCATCTCAATACTAGATTACTGCAATGTGTTCTATGTGGGGCTGCCCTTGATGACTGTTTAACTGCAACTGGTGCAGAATGCAGCAGCCCAGTTCCTTTCAGGAATGGGTCACACACCAGTGCTCTGGAGTCTGCACTGGCTACCTATAGATTTCTAGGCACAATTCAAGGTGCTGGTTTTGACCTCTAAACCCTAAACAGCCTGGGCCCCATGTATCTGGAAATACTGTCTTTCCAACCATGCCCTGTCGCAGTCCTTGTGTTCAGCCAGGAGCACCATCCAGTGGGTTCCACCTGTTATTCTTGTCCATACAACAAGTGCACTCAGGGGACTGTTCTCGGTTTCTGCCCAAATATTGTGAAGCTCCCTCCCCTTGGAGGTTTGTCTGAGTCCAGGCCTAAACATCTTTTGGAGGTGGTGTAAAATCTTTTTAGTAATACATTTTGTGGGCAGGAATAGGGATAAAGTGGGTGGTTGTTATTCGGGAAAGGGTGGGAGGGGGGATTGTTAATTAATTAATTATATAATTAATTATCTGAAAGCCTACCCTGCTTTTAGTTAATTCAACCAGATCAACCCTGCACAAATGTCAGGGCAACAAATTAGACACTCGTTGATTATTGGCTTTAAAATATGGATAATGGCTCTGTTTTAGACAGCTCATTAAAGTGCCATCTCTCATACATACACAAGCGCATTCCTTTCCATTTAGGCTCAGTATTACAGATATCAGAGTTGTACATTCACTGTTCTGTGTATCTCCATTATTTTTCTATTAACAACTCTGGAACAGCTTACAGATAGCTAGATAGAACTTGGTGACAATGAAGCCAAAACAGATGCAGAGGATAAATAAACGGTAAGTTACTACATGCGTTTGAACCAAAACACATTCAAATCAGTCTACCCACTGATTCCAATGGACTTTCAATACAGTCATGTGAGGACATATATACACAGCCAAAGGGTTAGGGCAGTGGCACTTGGATCATAGCTCCTAAGCTGCAAGTGGCTGTTTAGCCCATGACTCTTTGGGCTAAAAAAAGGCTCTTTGCAGCTGCAGCCACTTGGCTAAGGACAAACGCATCTCAAAAGCCTATCAGCCATTACAGAAAAACAGCTGATTGACAACTTATTCCAATCAGCTGTTTAACAGTAGCAGCTGATCATCGCTTGGAGCTGAATTGTGCCAATGTCAGACTGGGCCTGAAGCTGCTGCAGGCTGGCAGTTGTGACTCTTTGGTCAGTTCTGAGTGACTATGTCTTGTGAACCAGTCAAGACTGAGTGCCACTGGATTAGGGCATAGTTTCACCTATAATATACAGCAAAATGTCTGTATAATGAGTCCTCATGGGATATAGGAAGGGAGAAAGAGATAGAAGAATATTATAGTATTTCTAATGTAGTAGCAGCAACAGATCTCAGCCACAATCACAATGTTATTTTAGACAACTCCTTGTACTCTCAGAGATAGTATTAAGATTAACCATGTATATGGCAAATCATGACTTAGCTGCCTTTGAGCCATAAAACTTTCAACTTGGTTTTGGGGCATTGTTTTATGGATATTTTATATACTTTTATACTGCTTTTTATTGGTTTTATTTTTATATTTTATATATGTTTTTAATGTTTCTAAAAAGCCAGTGGAGGACCATTTACCATTGCCTTGTGGACAACTACTGGTCCACAAACTACAATTTGGGAACCACTTTTCTATTAGAGACTAGTCTCTCAAGTTTCTTCTCTGGTCCTTCTCAGCATGGTATCTGAGAACTTTCTACCAGAGCATTAAGCCATGTGACTAACATCACTCCCGTCATCCACTGTGGTTTGTAATTTAACTGTTATCCAAAGCCAAATGTCATTCATTATTTTAACAGGAAGTTAAAATAATGTTGCAGCATAAGGGAAAATATATAAAAACTGACCTTCTAAAACCATCCAGAAAACATGGTAAACGTTGTTTCCCAAACGGTCTCCCCCTCAACAGTCAATGTTCATGAGGCAATTTGGATCCAAACAAATGAAATAGTTTGAAGAATTGAAGATGGCTTGTCAAGAAACAATGGCCATGAAACAATACCCAAGAAGGTTGTTACCATGGCAGCGACAAAGAAGCATATCACTGTTGGTACACGTAAAGTTTTTGACACAAGCTTTATTTACTCTTACGTTATTGGTCTACAAGCACATTCTCATGCGGCTGGTATAAACAATGTCATGTCTAACGAGTTGGTGCCAGTTAGGGGTGCGCACAATGGGCCCAGGTCATTTTTCATTTTTGTTTTTAAAATTTTCATTTTTCATTATTAATTTTCATTTTTGTTTTTAAGTTTCATTTTCATTTTCCAACTTTCCACTGGTCAGTTGAAAGCATAGGCAGCATCTCCCAAGAATGAGCCTATATCAGGGATTCTCTTATGTTTGTCACGGTGGTACAAGATGGGTTTGTGATGACAATTGACCAGCAGAAATCTCAATCATGTATACTCATTCTGTGCTGTGTCCACCCCAGCCCAACCACCCTGCTTGTTACTGGGAAGTTGGAAGTATCTGCTTAGGAAAGAGCCAAGAAGGGATTTTCTAATGTCCTCTCACAGTGCTGCAGGATGTGTTTGGGATGCCAATTGGCCAGCCTGGATGTGTCAATCATGTATCTTGATTGCTGGGCTGCTTCCTCTCCCTCTGCCTTGCTGCTTGGAGTCCCAGTTATGTCCTGAAATTTGCATTTTTGTCCCAAAGTTTTCAGGAGTAGTATTTACACAACTTCTGTTAAAATCACAAAAGTTCAATTGCTTATAAAATCAGAACCTTTTATCCACTCTTTCTGAAATTTGGCAGAGATAATGCCTTTGTGAGGGGTACAATCTGCCTAAATGTCTTACAAATAAGATGAAAAACAAAGAAGTTAAGCCTGAAATTTATGTCCCAAAATTTTCATTCCCCCCAAAATTTCATTTTTATTCTGAAATTTTCACAACTATTTTTTTGTTTTCATTAATGCAATAATGAAAACAAAAATGGGATTTTTGTTTTCATTTTCATAAAAATGAACCCCTAGCACTGGTTCGCACATCAATGTTTGATTACTCTGGAGAGATATGGGTGTGAAAATCAAAATCTACCTTGAAGAAAATCCTACCGGTACCTGTCTCTTCTCATAGTAGAGATAAGAGCTCACCAAGAATTGTTATTGATGGATCAGCTCTACTTTGTGTTGTGCATTGGCCAGAACAGGGCACAGTTTGTGAGACTACCTTTCAGGTTTCAAAACAGTAATAGCTAGAAAGTTGACAATTGGTGATGTTTATTTGGTATCTGACCCACTACAAAGAATACAGCACAAAGGATATCTGTCACAAGGCAGGATAGAACCACAGGTACCAGTAGAGTTCATCAAATGATCCTGTCAACAACATTACCATCCCAGAAAGTAGTTCTTACACTAACACAAAACCAAAATCAGCTGATAACCATGATGACCTAAATGACACAGAATTGCACTGGGGAACATACATAGGAACACAGGCTTGTCATCACAGGAGAGGATGATATTCCACATGAAGTTTGTGATGACACTGTAATCAAGGAGTGGGACATAGCAACCAACCACGAAAAAACGGACGTCATCACTGTCCAACAAGCAGTCCATGTAGCTGCAGATAGGCTCACATGAGAAGCTACTGTCAAATGATACTTATGTCTTCCTGCTACTCCTGTATTACTACTACTTCAGAATATTGAGGTGCATGTTTTTATGGAGTCACCTATTCAAGACAGGACTAGGATACACATTGGTGCTTCTGTATCTAAGCATGAAGCCATCATAACAGATATTCTAACAGCACATGCATTGAGCAGATGTGACACCGCAGCCTCATGTTTTCTTTTATAGGTAAAAGAAAAGTAGTGAAAGCATTAAGAGATGGCCATTCCCTCTCATTGCTAGGTGACCCCACCACAGATTTACCTGCTATCATTCGGCAGACATCACAGTTCATGACAGGTTGTTATGGCCAGGCTAAATGTAAGTCTAATACTGAGGCTTGTTTAAAGGTGTGAACAACTAAAATGGGAAGAAGTTGTTCTCAAATGGCTACACTTTGTTCATTACCACCAACAGATTAATCCTTCCAAGAAAATGTTAAACATGCCCATTTCCAAACCTGTGTGTGGAAGAGTGTTCTCAAACCTAATCACCCTGCAATGGACCCAATTCAGTATGGTTATTATAAAATGCCTACTGTCTGTAACTGTACCTGATAATGTATCACTAGCACATCCAGAAATTCTGAAGTTGGTCAAGTGCTAATGTGAAAGTGACACACCCTGCCGAACTAACAGATGTGACTGAAGTTATGCAAAGTTACCATATACAATGTTCTTCTTATGCCATTCTCTTGGCTGCTGCAATGAGCTCATGCATACAGCTCCAGCAGATGATAAGGATGATGAAAACTCTTAACAGTCTCATGCCAGATTCATGAATAAGATCAGAAATTAATTGAACTTAGGGGCATTCAAACACGAACTGCCAGTATTGGTATTTTTGCTTTAAAATTCAAAATAGTTTCAGTGGCCTAACTGCATTTGACTGTCCTTATTGGTTTCTTCGTCATCGATACCAAAGACAAAGATAATAGTTCTAACCAGTTAAACAATGTTAAAGTTGTGTTTTGTATCACTTAATATTAATTGTAGGGGTTGTAAACAACACTTGAACCTGTAGACGGTTGAGGGTGTTAGACTACAGTACTATTGGGGCAGGGGGTCATAATGTAAAAGTTTAATAAAATATTCAGAGTTATCAAATAAGAATTATTTTGTTATATTTTAATCACATTTCTTGTTGATAGCTATAAATATGAGGGAGTAAACATAAAAATGCAATGGGTTATAGCTCAAATTTCCCAAGAGTGACAAAATGTCACTCTTTTGATCTGTAAAATACATGCCCTAGCCATGCATAATCAGCGGGGGGGGGGGAGGACCGTACTACCATAATTTGTGGATTGCTGCCAAACTTAACAGGAAAAGAATGTAACCAAGTTCAACTGAGAGTCACCCTTTCACTAAACAAGTCAATGGTTTGGATGTATCCAGTTGATTTTGGCAAATATCTCTGCATGAAGGAAATTCAGGTATCATTGGGCACAAACAGTGTGATGTCCTATGGCAGGGGTGGTCAAACTGTGGCTCAGAAACTGCATGCAGCTCTTGGCCAGGGCTTGTCTTGTTCTCTTCACTGCATTAATGGTCCCATATCTTACTTCATTGCACCGAAGTCTCAGCAGCTGAATCTCAGGGCCTTTTTAGACAAGCGGGATTTAAACAGCAGTTTAAACCCACAGGTCTTGGACACCTCTGCAGGGGAGGGGGGCTTTAGGCGCTCTTCCGTGAACCGGCAGTTGCCCAGGTGCCATTAGAAACAGCAGTGCCAGGCAACTCCTGGGTGTTTTGGGAAGTGGCGTAGTACAGACCTTGATAATTGAGGTATTACTGCGCCACGTCTAAAAACACCCGGGAGTCCCCCGGTGCTGCTGTTTCTAATGGCGCCCAGGTGACTTCCAGTTCACAGAGGAGCATCTAAATCGCCCCCTCCCCGTGAAGGTGTCCAAGAGCGGCGGGTTTAAACTGCCGTTTAAATCCCGCTTGTCTAAAAAGGCCCTCAGTGGCTCTTCATAATCACAGCACAATAGAGCACTGGCTCTACCACCTAATCATGACGCAGGAGAGGCTTGGGTGTGCATGCATGTGTGTGCTTTGTGGTTCTTGGCCATATGAACATTTTGGTATGCAGCTTTTGAATTTGGAAACTTTGCCCACCCTAGGTCTTAATGTTACCTTTTGCAATCTCTCTTTTTAACACTGTATAATTTAATAATATATCAATAATGTTTGGGAGAGGGTTTAACACAGGTTCAGAAAAAGATAATGAAAACTTCCTCCTTTAGCACCTCACAAAGGAGTCTGGCCATAGAAACTGACTCTAGTATGTAAAACACTGTGCTGATACAAACCCATCATCCCCTTCAGTGGTTCTCATGCTGGGGTAGCATATTGAGGATCAAAGTCCATGCCCTCAGAAGGCATTCCTAGTGTATAATAACTGTACCATAAAGTGTGAGGAACATGCTTAACAGCAGAGTTTACAAAAGACAAAGAACAAATATTCTCAATGGCCGAAGAAATTGATTTAAACATGGAAAATATTACAACCAGAAATGAGAGGTTAGCAGTAGCTGTATCAATAGATTTGAAATGCAAACCATCACCTCCATTATCCACAACAGACTGTTCTACTGGCAGTTGGAAACTGTAGAACTGATATTACTTAATCGTAATTAAAACCTTGTGGTATCTTTAGAGCACAAGAAATTCCAGAAGAAGGTAGCTGGGGCATTAAAAGGAAAGAGAGGAGGGAGGGGGCTACTGCTCTTACTGATGCTGCGTTGGTCTGAGAAAAAAGAAACCGGAGAGGAACATTATGTTGTTATTCTCGGAGTAACTCTGAGGATAGAAAGAAAAGAGGGTTTGAAATTTAATTTTAAAATGTCACACAGGAAAAGGAGCGGTGAAGAGACACTAAGTAAGGTATTTGATAGGAAGGGGTGTGCATGAAAAGGTTCTTTTCTGCTTAAGCTAGAGCTCCAGAGACCTGGATTTAACACCTGGATCTACTACAGACTCCTGTGTGTGAAATGGACAAATCACTTGAACACTCTGTGTCTTAGCTCCCCATTAGGGCTGTGATTGGGCTAGGCTTGGCCTGGGAGAGTCAGTCTGGAATCCTTTAGTGCCTGTAGCATACCGTTCAACAGTCCTTTTTTGCCCTGTACAGTAATAGGTTTTATTATCTTGTACTGAGTTCTGAGCAGTGTAAGATTGTAGAAAGGCAGGCTGGTTAATGGAGCCTGGCCTCTTAAGAGAGGTAGCACCAGCCTCACGAGAGCAGGTACACTTAACTCTAGAGGATCACATAAAAGCTGGTTCTAAGGAAGGCAGGCACAGCTTGGAGCCTCTATGGCTTGACTAGCAAAATGGCCAATCGGGGCCAGGTGGGCCTGGGTGTGACTGATCCCGCCAAGAGCCCAAAAGACTGAGCTGTAGATCTTCCAGAAGAGAGAGCTGAGAGTTCAGAGACACTGGAGCTGGAGGGAGGGCTTTGCCTCAGAGTTCAGTCAGGAGGACTAGAATTCTACTGGCTTCAGGAGGGACTGTGCCTAACGTAGAGGTGGGAATTCCGGTTCTCCTGAGATCCGATATTGTCGGTATTTGGGTGTATCGGCTTAATCCAATAAATCCGATATTTACCTGTACCAGCATACAGGATTTTTAACATTGGCCACGGTACCGGATTTTTTACATTGCGGCCATTGAAGTCAATAGCCGTAATGTAAAAAATCCAGTACCGCGCCCAATGTTAAAAATCCGGTATGCCGATACCGGTAAATCCGGTACCAGGGAGATCCGATACCGGTACATCCAGTATCTGGTATTCTCCCCAGTGTCCCACCCCTACTAACCAGGGTGGCCTGGGGAGAGGCCTGTGATAGAGATATGCTAGGGGCTCTAGGAGGGTTACACAGGGATAATGTATGGATTGCATATGATTGATAAGCATTGGATTTCTGGACTGCCTGTAAATAAATAGAGCTTGAAGTAAAGATCCTGCATGGTCTGCATTCATGGGGGTTGCAGACACTCAGCCCACAGGGACACAGCACTGTTACAAAGACTAAGGGTGTAATTAGCACCTCATTAATCCAGCCTAGAGCTGCCTAGGTTAATAGTAGGGACGGGACTTGCAGTTTTGGCAGAAATCAAAAGTACCCGAAAAAAGGCATTTTCAGTTTAAAGTGAACCACCCGTAAATAGGTCTGCGATTTACAGATGGTTCTGGTTTCCTCATTGAAGTAAATGGGAAAGGAAACCAAACCGTAATGTCCCTCCCCCCACCCCAGGTCCCTGGCATATTACTTACCAGTCACAGAGGGTGGGGTGGAGGATCTGCTGGCTACCTGCTGCTGAGGGGGGCCTCCCAGCAGGCTCCTTCGCTGCGGTGTGCTGCCAAGCTCCCTGCTCAGTAGCACGCATATGCAAAATGGCCACTTCCCTTAACCAAAATGGTGGCGGCCGAAATGACACTGCTGCCATTTTGGTTAAGGGGAAATAGGGCCCCAGGGGGTAGGAGGGTTGGGAAAATCTGTTGGTTTTTATATGGATTTAATTATGAATCCAAAACCTTAATTAAATCCTTTAAAAACAGTCAAACAGAACAGAACTGTCCAGAACCAAAAACCAGTCCTGTGTCCCACACCTATTTAATAGCCTTGGGTCTGGGACACCTTTTCTTACTTTAACAAGCTTGACATAAGCACTGCTATCAAAGAACAGTAACACCCAGGTGGGAGAGAGCTGTGTGCCTGGAATCAAGATTAAAACTAAAAAAGGTAGGAGGGTTATGTGTTTGTGAGAAATAATTCTTTACCTGTCACTGCTTCCATATGTGATCCTCCAAGTGTCTTTAAAAATTTAGTGCACATGTTTATTTTATATTTATATTTATTTATTTATTTATTTACATTTATTGACTGCCCCCTCATACCTACAGCATCTCGGGGCAGCTCACAACTAAAACAATATTAAAATACATAAAACAACAATATAAATCATTTAAAACTACCCCCCCCCCCCCCAAATATTTGAGAAGGTTGACTTTTTAATAGGCTGAATTGTAATTTGAACCATCAGTCCTGCACATGCAAACATGTGTACCCAGGGTCTCTTACACAGACATCCTTTTTTTCTAGCTCACCCTCAAAGTTACTTCAAATTTTCACAAACATGTGCAGATTTATGCAGATTGGGGTTGACATGAAGTGTACCTATTTTTCTCTGTCAAATCTTGGACGGTATGCTGAGGAGTTTCAGCCAGGACATATAAAGATGGAGCTGAGCCTCTTTTTAAGGAGAGAGAGAGTGATGAGAGAGCATATGTCAGGATCCCAGCCTCAAGGCAGTGGTGCAGAACAGCTGATGCTGGGATCTGGCTTGGTGGCAAGCCCCTAGCTATTCATACTACCAAGCATCAAGTTCAGAAGGGCAAGCCAGATGCAAGGACAGAGTGCAAGCAAGGTCTATAGTCAGGGAGATTGCTCATTTCCAGATGTCAAGGCCAGAAGAAGGGCCAGGAGCAGGGTCAGGTTCATAGCAGTAGTGTGGCTAGAGAGTCAGTCCAGGAAATCAAGGAAACAAGGTATGGCAGTCCTAGCTTCCAGCAAATTGAATCTTTGCTTGAATACTCAGGATTAAAGGTTGATCCTGACCCAGGAAGCATATGAAGGGCCTTCAGCCAGTCATCAGCAGGGCCTTGCTGGCCTGCTGATTGCAGGACCCTGTAGGGATGTGCAAACGCGGTTCGGAAGTTCAGAGTTCAGTCCGAACTCGACAAGTTCGGACAACTGAATCCAAACCCGAACCCGAACTGACTGAACCAAACCGAAATGAGCCTGATAACGAACTCTGAAATGACCGAACAGTTCGGTCGGTTGGGATCGAGTTTGGATGAGTTCGGGCAGCAAAAACATGTCACTGGAAGGCAAAACATGACAGGGAGGGGGAGTCAGCTGAGGAGCAGACTTCCAGGCACCAGGGGTGGAGAGGCTTGGAGTAGCAGTCAGCCTGCCCAATCACCATCCCTTTTCTCCTCAGACCACTGGCTTCACAGGCTGCAATTGGCCACGAGCTAGGCTGCACGGAGCTAATGGGGCTTGCGGTCACTGTTCCTGACAGCAGGCATTTTCAGAAGGTTCCCTCTACCAGCAGTTTGTGTACCTCCCAGCTCCCCAATCCATTGCCATCTTCCTCCAATTTTACCCATCCAATCCATTTACCTCCATATTATCATTTATTTAGATTATATTAGATAGATTTAGGTGTTGTTTTTATTTTTTATCCCTCCCTTCGTTTTTCCTCCCCCACTCCATTGAATCCTTCCTTTCCCTCTCCCTCTATATATTGCATCCCTGATTCCCTTCCCCTGTTTTTGGATTTATTTAGAGTAGGATTATTAGATTGATTTAAGTTTCATTTCAGTTTTGTACCCTTCCCTGTGTTCTTTGTGTTTTTCCCCCATCCCTGTGTAATATTGTATATATAGACAGATAGATATTAGATATAGTGTTAGTATAGATAGATACATAGTTGTCGTAGGAGTTAGCTTAGTTTAGAGATAGATAGAGATAGCATTAGTGTGTAGTTATTCAGTTTTGATATTTTAGAGTGTGTTTGTAGGACTAGGCCTTTAG
Source organism: Sphenodon punctatus (assembly GCA_003113815.1). Taxonomy (NCBI): domain Eukaryota; kingdom Metazoa; phylum Chordata; class Lepidosauria; order Sphenodontia; family Sphenodontidae; genus Sphenodon; species Sphenodon punctatus. Next base: position 974,850 of record QEPC01001081.1, on the reverse strand, counting down.
ATATAATATTTACTTACATAGATTTTAGAATAGTTAATACTATAGTTACAGTTAGTGTAGATAATATTAGATTTTTTAAATGAATTATATATATGTGTGTGTGTGTGTGTGTGTGTGTGTGTATTTTGGTTGGAAGACATGGGGAAGGGAAGTAGGAGAGGCCGGTCTGATGCCCGTAAGGCGGGCAATGGGGCACGTGGCAGAGGTGGTAGGAGTAGGGGCCATGCCAGCTGAGTGGTAGCAGCCAGCAGCAGCAGCCAGAGCCCATCACCATGCCCCAAGCTTCGCAGGTATGATTTTGGGAGACAGGGTTCAGAGACTCCCAGCAGCAGTGGCATTAGTCTGCGGGTGGTTCGGCGGTGCCTCCTGCCAGCATCCTCCAGTGCCACGCAGGGCACTGGAAGGCCTGCAGGACATGAGGCTGCAGCTGTCTCTGCTACTGCAGGAGCAGGTGCTTTGATTGCTCCTCCAGGGCCACCAATGTCCCCTATTGTTGAGGTGATCCCCAGCAGTCCAGGGTTGGTATATTCCACCCTGGCTGCTAGACGCAGTGCCCAATCCCCAGGCAATGGCAGGAGGGAGAGGAGTAGCAGCAGCAGCAGTAGCAGCTCTAGGGGGCACAGGGAGGAGTGTGGCAGTAGCATGGTGGGCAGTCAAACCTCAGGGTCCCAGTACTCCCCTTCATGGGACATCACAGTGATTGAGGACAGTGAGGCAGAAAAAAACACTAGTCCCACAGAGGAGACGTCTGGAGCTGAGGCAATGGCTGTCCCTCCTCCCAGAGCTGTGTTGCCACGAAGTTCTGATCCTCCCAGCAACGCTGGCAGCAGCAGTGCATCACCCGGGGTGGGCCAAAAGGCAGAAGGGAGAGTGGAATCCTCTGTCTGTGCACATTTCAAGTTGGTGCCGGCAGATGATCCCAGGGAGGTGCAGTGCACTGTGTGCAATAAGGTGGTGAAGTGTGGGCAAGTGCTCGCCATCCTTGGAACAAATGCCATGGCAAGGGACCTGAAATCATGCCACAGTGCTCTGCTGCTAAGCAGGAAGGCAGAGGAAGTGGATGCCAGCGGGTTCCCAACTGCAGCGGCCAGTCACCCGCCTCCTTCAGTGGGCAAGAGTCCTGCACCAACTGCTGTCTGTAGCAGCAGGAGCAGTATTCCTGCTAGGGGGGAAGAACAGCAGCAGGAGCCTAGCCAACAGAATCAATCCACCATGGAAGAGCTGGGGTGGGGGCAGCTGCCAAGGCCATTGGCAGCTGGAGGGCAGCGTGGCTATCAAGAGCAAGCCAGGCGCCTGTTGGGCAAAATGATTGCGCTGAATTGGCAGCCCTTCTCCATTGTAGACAACATGGGCTTCAAGAAGCCGTTTGGGTTCCTGGCCCCCCAGTTTAAGCTGTCGTCCCACATCACCGAGTTGGAATGTGGTGCCAGACCTGTACATGGCTTTGAAGAAGCAGGTGAGGGAGCAGATGTCAGGGGTTGGGGGCGCTACTGTCCACTTCACCACCAACCTGTGGTCCACCAGGAATGCCCAGAACACCTACTTGGTGTTAACAGCGCAGTGGTAGCAGGATCCGGAGGCAGCTTTGGGGAGTGGCAGGAGGGGTTCCAAAGTAGGGTATAGGTGGGCCCTGCTTCAGGCACAGTCATGGACAACCCTTACACCGCCAGGAATATCGAAGCAGCCCTGACTGCCATGGTGAGGGAGTGGGTCACGCCAGGCACGCCCTTCACCAAGGGGTGTCGGTGATGGACAATGCGGCCAGTATACTGAAGTCAGTCCATGACGGGGTCTTCACCAGCATCCCTTGTGCCGCACGCACCTTTCACCTGGTGGTCAGGGATGCTCTGGGCTTGGGGGAGAAGGAAATTGGAGTAGGCACCCTTAGCTCCCTGATCGACTGGGAGAGGAAGCTGGCAGGGTTCTTTAACTGGAGCATGAAGAGTACTGAGCTCCTCCAGGAGAAGCAGGCCGAGAAAGGCTCCCCAGTACACCAACTTGTCCAAGATGTCTCCACACGGTGGAATTCCACCTTCCTGATGCTCAAGCAGCTTCTTGAGCAGAAAGCTGCCTTGCATCAGGTTCAACTGGTGACAGACAGCAGGGCATCTCAAGAGTACGATGGGGCAGAATGGGAGATCCTGGTTCACACGGTCTTTGTGTTGAGACCATTCCTGGCCATGCCGAAGACCGTGAGCAGCTCAACCACCACCCTCAGCCAGGTGACCCCTCTGGTCCAGAGTCTCCACAGGAGGCTGGACAAGATCCCTGGGGGGTGGGATTTTGGCCCTCAGGGCAGGAAGATGGCGGATAAGGGGCTTGACCTGACGTGGAAACTGAAGGCAGGGCTGGAGGCGTGTTTTGACAAGCTCCTCCGGTGGAGGAATATGTCCTGGCAACAATGCTGGACACCAGGGATCAAGGGCCACATGGCACGTCAGACAATGCTCTCCAGCCACTGGAAGGGTGACTTGGTGGGGAGGGTCTGGAAGGCAGAGTGGGCTCTGGAGTGTGTGCGGCAGCAGCATCAGGACACCCCTGGGGATGGTGGGAGTGGGAGCAGTCACAACCACCCCTTCCAGCCAGCTGGGTCTATCCCTGCTCCCAGCTCTAGTGGTAGCAGCACAAGCACCCCTATTGCCAGCAGCAGCAGAAGCAGCTCGGCCTATGTGCAGGCCACTCTGGGGAACATGGGGTCCTCCACAATAGGGCAAGCAGCATGGCTGAGGGCAGTGGTGGAGGTGGTGCCCCAGCAAAGCTACCAGAGGAAGTGTGACGGTGCCTCAGCAGCCGTGGAGACTTACCTGGAGGACGAGCCCAGCATAGATCCTTTGGCCTACTTGCCTGGCAAGGCCAACGTGTCGCAGGCCCTGTCAGAAGTGGCCAAGGGTATCCTGTCCTACCCACCAACAAGTGTCCCCAGTGAGCAGGTGATCTCTATGGTGGGGGACATTTGCTCCCCACACCACCTGAGACTGGGGGCCAAGTTGGTGGAGCAGTTGTTGTTCACCAAGGTCAACCTTCCGGTGCTGGAATTCCCCAAGCTGCCCGTGAACAAGGATTGATGGTGCAGTGGCACATGCCATCCCATGCCAGGGGAAGTCTTGGGATGGGGCTCCTCCTTCTCAATCTGGGCTAGGGCTACTGCTGCTGTGCTGCTGAGGTGCTGTCCCTCCCTCCCAATGCACGGCGCCCGCCCTGCCCCCCCCCCTCTTTCTCATACTAGGAGGCCTTGTTCGGCTTATCTGACTGACCGCATGACGCAGGGTGTCAGCATTTGGGGAAACAAACTGTAAGCCTGCCAGCCAGCCTCTAGCTAGATGATCTCAACCCGCCAATCTGACTGGCTTCTCTCTCTCTCTCTCTCTTGCTGCACAGTATTCACCAGCCTGAGCCTACATGAGTGCCCTGCCAAGGTCCCAGCCTGTCCTCCCTACTGTCTCTCATGTCACGCTGCCTGTCTGCCCACCCAGGTTGCCTAGCTCTAAGCCTGCTCCAGCCCACCTTCCTGCCTCTCATGCCACACTGCCTGTCTGCCCATCCAGGTTGCTGCCAAGCTCAAAGCCTGCCTCAGCCCACCTTCCTGCCTCTCATGCCATGCTGCCTGTCTGCCTGCCCAGGTTGCCACCAAGCTCAAAGCCTGCCTCAGTCCACCTTCCTGCCTCTCATGCCATGTTGTCTGCCCACCCAGGTTGCTGCCAAGAGAGAGAGAGAGAGAGAGAGAGAGGCTCCCTGCTAGAACGAGAGAGATGGGGGCAAAGGGGGAGAGGTGCATCCAGCTCAAGCTTCCACCTGCCAGAACAAGCGAGAGCTCTCAACTGTGCCCACATCCACCTGCAAACCTACCAGAATGAGATGGAAAAAATAATAACACACAACATATTATATGTGCCTGCCTGCCGGTGTGCATTCCTGTACCTGCTACCACCTATCGCATGATTGACTGAAGTGTGTGTCATTACACTGTACCTGAATCAGTCATGCCCGCCTGTCCCAGGAACCATCAACGAGATTCTTCTGGGACCATCATTACAGTCACTGGGGACTGTCATTCTATTTCACTGCATCCAGAAGCCCGGTACCCACACACCAGCCTGCCCACCCCCCCAGCCTACTCCTCCGCACCCACCCACGGATGCTCGCTGAAGCGGCTAAAAAAAAAAGCCCCTCTGACCACCAGCACCCGCCGCCTGCTGCCCTCTGCCAAGGAGCCTGTCTCTCTTTCTCTCTGGCACACCCACACAGACACAAGCCCTGCCCCTCCTGAGGGGCTGTCTGCAAGTTGAGACCCTGCTGCTGGCACATCTTGGGGCTAATACGCTAACATGACATCCGTTGCTGCTGTCAGGTAGGGATCTGACAAGCTGTATATATAATGAGATTCTGCCACCTTCCGGAAGCAGTACAGAGGGATAAAAGATTAAGCAGGTCAAACAAAGCGGGTACTAACAACAAATAGAACTTTTATAAAAAAACTATTCAAACAACAACAACATTTACTACAACTTTATAAAGCTAAAAGCAAACATTAATAAATAAAGGAAACTTATTTGTCTATGGGCCTGTCCCCTGGAACATGAGGGAAAGCCGAAAGGGGCGGATGGGGCCTAGAGGCGGGCATCCTGCCCTCCTCCATTTCGTACCTGTGCTGGAGGGCAGATTGCACAGCCCCTGCCACGAATGCCTGCCACTTGCAGACCAACTGGCGGTGAAGTTCAACATCATCAATCTCAGTCTGGAGGTACTGGGAATTGGCCTCCACCCTGCGTTTGCATATCTCCAGCACCTGAAACCGCTCCACCAGTCGATCCTCCATAGTCAGGGCTTGTATCCGTAGGTTGTCCATATATTTTTTTTGTTGTTCCAGAAAGTTCTGGGTCGGCCTCTCTAGTTCGGTTCTAAAATGCCCTTGCCGCTTCAGACTCCTCCCGGGGGGCTGGAGAGTCCTCAGTGGTGCTGGAGGAGGGGGAAGGGTTTGATGGCATCTCTTCTGGCATGCCTTCACCCCTTTCTTCTGGAGCTCCTGATGCTCCCTGGCCACGCCAGAGTCCTTCTGCCTGTCTTCCCGTGCTTTTTCTCCACATGGGCGATGAGCCCCGATGTGGTCCCCTGCCTGGCCCTCTTAAAACTTTTCCAGCAGATCTAAAGAACATAAAAAGATAGGAACATAAGCAGTGCCATACTGTGTCAGACCAATGGTCTGTCAAGTCCTGCCTACATTGTGTCTCCAAAAGTGGGTGGGTGGCCAATCTCTCTCTGTAGGGGACTTCTGTTCCTAACAGGTCATAGGGCAATCCATTCCCTGTTTTTCCAGCCCCCGTGCCTTACCATACAGACGGCGAAGCCATTCTACTTCTCATACCACCGCCAAACATTGGACCTCGTGCGCCTGATGTCTGGCAGTGGCAATGACGACCTCCACATCGGTGTCCTATGCGTGACACCAGCATTGGCATCCGATTCCCCATCCTCTCTGAAACAGGAACACATAAACAACACCTAAGTAATATCATGCATTAATGATGAATGCTGCCTCTATTCCACCTCCCTCCTTGGGGTGTTAGGGATGGCAATGCGCATTGGTGACCCTGGCTGGCATGTGCAAATCCAAAAGACCCTGGCTTGCCCTTATTTGGGTGCTAGGGATGGCAACTGGAAAGACTCTTGCTGGCATGTGCAAATCCTGCCCTCCTTGGGATGCTATTAGGGGATTCTAGGGATGGCAAATGGAGAGACCCTTGCTGGCATGTGCAAATCCTGCCCTTCTTTGGGTGCTAGGGAGGGATGGCAATGGGGAGACCCTGGCTGGCACGTGAAAATCCTGCCCTCCTTGGGGCACTAGGGATGGTAACTGGAAAGACCTTGGCTGGCACATGCAAATCCCGCCCTTATTTGGGTGCTAGGGATGGCAACTGGAAGGACCCTGTTTGGCACATGCAAATCCTGCCCTTATTTGGGGGTGCTAGGTAGAGATGGCAACTGGAGAGTGGAGACCCTTCTTAGGGATGACTGGCACATGTTTGGGTGGGGGTGCTCATGCCTGACTGCTGGAAGAGCCCCCCACAGTACTCTCTCGCTCTGTGGCAGACATACACTGCCACCCGCTGATGCCCACTATTTGTGCCTGACTGCCCACCACCCACCTGCATGCCAGTGAGCTCGCTCTAAAGGATAGTATTCTTCTTGTCCTCAAAGTAAAAAAAAGTTTACAAACCTGGCAGGAGTGGCAGCACCTCCTGTGCCCTCTTGCTCCTCTGATGAGGACTCGGAGCCAGCCTCCACCACCGAAGGTCCAGCAGCAGCAGCAGCAACCTCTTCCTCCTCCTCCACCGTGTCCACCACCTTGGCCTTCCCCCAGGTCCTATTAATCCTCACCCTCTTCATTTTTTTTTTCAAACACTCCAGTCAAACAAAACAGTCACCCACCAACTCACCAACCAGCCAAACCAACACAGTCAAACCAACACACAGTCCAACACAGTCAAAACACACCAAACAAAACCAAACAGCCAGCCGGCCAAACCACACATGCTCTCTTTCCACACAAGCTCCGCACTCACTCGAATTTCCGGTTTCCGGTTTCCGACGTGATCACGGAACCACACGATACCTAGACCGAAACCGATTTCCAAATGGACAAACCGAATGCCACTGAACTGAACGACTGAACCCTAACTTGGTTCCCGAACTGAACGACCGAACAACCGAACAACTGAACCGCGATCTGTTCGCACATCCCTAGGACCCTGGGTCAGGTAGTGCCTAAATGATGGAGGGTCTTCAGTTGTTCCTTAACGCCTGCATTTGGAACTTCCCAGGGAGCCCTGGGGCATTGACTCTCTATGGAAGCCCTGAAGTCCTGGGTTTGAGAATCACAGGCACCAAGTCCTGACAGCAGAGGAGAGTCTATTGGGAGAAGGTGAGTCCCTTAGCCTAAGAAAAGGTCTCATGGGAGGCCTGGACAGAGAAAATGAGCCACAATCAAGCTGCCTATCAATGTAAAGTCACGTGTAAACAGTGGGTAGAGAGAGGTGATCTGGTGATGACTTGGAAAAGAATTAAACTGTCCCTGAGATGCAGTCACCATGTGAAGAGTTTGATGCTGCACCTTACTTATAGGGAAATGGAGGCAGAGAGGATGAAGGTGAGCTGTTAATGAGTGAGACTCTTGCATTTCTCCATTCCTCCTTGTATGGTTAGATGACAAGCTTTCTTGGGGCAGGGACTGTCTCTGGGTGTTTTTAGATGACATGCTACCCCATATAGCTATGCAGGAACCATGGAGTCGACTGCCCATCTGAAGGTGGAGCGGGGGTATGAGTACTCCCATGAGTTACAAAACACCAACTAATGGCCACACATAGAGCACTGTTGGGAAATCCAGAGTGCTCCGTGCAGAGCAAGTAAAATAACTCTGTGGCAACAGGCAGCATTGGAGCCCCTGCCCGTATAAACTGGGGTGGCTAGCCACACCAGCAGACTAGTCTGCCACTCATAAGCACTGTGAGCACAGGACACAGCCTTTGCAAGTCACAAGAACTGTCCAGGAGTGCTGGGGATCCCAGATTCTCCAGCGCTCATACTGGGGACATATCCGTTACAAAGGCTAGCCCCATGCGCTTCTCCCTCCCCCATGGTCTGTGAAAGAGGGAGTGAGTGGTGGCTTGCCTTTGTGGCTGGGGTAGCCATGATGAGGAGCCACCTATTTGAATCCCTCTCCATGCACTCCACCTGAGTGGGTCCTCCACAGCAGTGCCACTCAAGCAGCCATGAACCCTGCCCAAACACACACAAACACACACACACATCACCTTGCTTGTTTAAAAACACCCTCTTACACTTCCAGTAAAGTGTTTGACAGGTGGGGATAGGGACATGGTGGACAGGGACATGGTGGGAAGGGGGCTTGAGGGGGGGTAGGGTTCGGGTTTGAGTAGGTGGTTTGGGAATGTGGGTGGGGGTTCTTTGAAATGTATTTTAATGTTTTAAAAAAGTGTATTATGTTTTTATTATTTTAAGCCACACTGAACCTTAGAGAAAGGGCAAGGTAGAAGTATAAATTAAATAAAATAGTGTCTAGCACATCTCCAAATTGAGCAGGGCTTGTAGGTGTTATAGGAAAAAAGAGAATTCTTGGCTTTAAGCTTTGCAACAGGTACAATCTCTGGGGCATATTTTCCAACAGCTGGAAGTAGCATGGAAACAGATCCACATCCTATCTGGAAGCAAATCATACTTGCCTCTGCAAATAAATTATAGAAGCTGGAACAGTCCAACTAGGAAGGTGTGGAACTTCAGAAAGTTCAGCTGTGGAAGTTCTGAGCCAGACACAGGGAACTTTTCTAGAGGTGTGCATCAGTGATCCTTGTTGTTCTTTGTGTTTGTTTTTTGTTTTTGTTATTTAAATATTTCATTTTCATTTTTGTAAATATCAAAACATTTGTCTTCGTTTTTGCTTTCATTTTTTATTTGCATTTGTTTCAATGGAAAACACATTTTCAGATGTACCTTTTTTGATTTTTATTATATTTGAATGAAACATGGAGGAATTGTACCTCTAACTGAAGGCATTATGTGTACCAAATATTGGAATGATTAGATAAAGGAATCTGATTTTATAAGCAGTCGAATTATGTTATTTTGCAAAAATCTGCATATACATTCCTGGCTGTAACTTCTTTGTCTCCCATCTAATGTGGATGAAACTTGGCAAGTTTATACCACTCTTAAAGTTTATAATCTGTGACAACTTTCAGAAAGATTGGATATAGGTTCCTGGTGATATACGCAATTAACCTATAAATTTATGTCTGACATGTTTTTAGTTCAACCAGTGTATATGAAATTTGGCAGGGCTGTATATATCACACCTTCAGGATCATCTCTGCCAAATATCAGAAAGATGTGATAAAGGGTCCCAATTTTATAAATCTGCACAGCACATGCAGAGAATGAGCCTATGCCAGGGATTTTCTAACGTGTCACTGTGGTATAAAATCTGTTTATCATGTCAATTGGTCAGCACTGACAGAAACATCAACCAAATATCCTCATTCTGTGCTGTGACCATCCCAACATCTCTCCCCCACTTGTTACTGGGAAGTCAGAAGCATCTGTTTAGAAAAGAGACAATAGAGATTCTCTTAAATACTCTGTCACAGTGCAACAGGATGTGATTGTGATGATAATTGACCAGCCTGGATGTGTAAACCATGTCTCCTGATTAAAGTCCCAGTTATGTCCCTTCTATGCCCACCTCAGGGCTGTCCCCTACACCTGCCTCGAAGCCACCACTGATTGGTCTTGTAAAGCTGGAAGTATGCTCCGCCTTGGCCAGTAAATGTGTCTGTCAGTCTGTTGGGTTGCTCCCCATCCTCCCTGCTACAGCCTCCCTCCCCCTACCATGCCAGGTGCTTGCCTCTGACTGGCACTGCATGTGCTGCTGTTTATTTGAATAATGGTCTTCAAGGGGAAACTTCAATTGCTTATAAAATTGGATCCCTTTATCAAAATGTCCTGTATTTTGACAGGGATTGGATGGGATACATTCCTGTCAAACGTCTTGTAAACAGAATGGAATGAAAAAAATGTTACAGCCAGAAATGCATTTTCAAGTTAATGTCTTATACCATCAGGACACTTTAACCAATCTTTCTGAAATTCAGCAGGATTACTATTCTTGGGAAGGGACATAACATTCCCAGGACTCATGCAAATTGCATGTTGTATCCAGGAATGTGGGTCCTTCTATTCTTAAAATCATAACATTCCGTTGCTTATACAACCGGTTTCCTTTATCCAATCCTGCTGAAATTTGGTACACATAGTGCCCTTCATTGGGGGTACAATCTTCCCAAGTCTCATCAGAACTGAATAAGAAGCAAAACAGTTATAACCAGAAACACATTTAAAAGTTTTTCCCATTATTATTTTTTTAAATTGTTTTCATTTTTGTTTTCATTATTATTATTTGCCATTTTCGTTACTACAATAACAAAAAAGAAAATGAAAAAATTTATTTTCGTTATTATAATAATGAAAATGAATTGCACACCCTTAATCTCTTCATTATTAACAGATGGTCAACAGAGGTGCAAATATCTTAAAAGTCAACATGACCCCCCTCAATCTTGTTTCTAGACTAAACATATCTAGTTCCTTCAACCTTTCCTCCTATGACTTTTATTATAGATCCTTGATCATCCTCGTTGCTCCGCTCTGACCTCTTCCCATTTTGACAGCATTCTGCTTGACACTTGGAGCCCCAAACTGACCACGCTGCTGCAAGAGAGGTCTGACCAGTGCTGATATAGCACCCCCAGTCTTGGATAGGATGCTTTTGTTAATACAATCAAGAAAGCCCTGTTTCTGTTCAAGGATCTAGTACAGCTATGTTGTGTGAACCTGGATGTCTCTTTGCTCCTCCCCCTCCCTTGTCTGTCTTCTCTATAGTATTTAGTAATCCAGAGATAGAGTGTGGTCACCGTGTTGGTCCCAAATGACAGAGAGAAATCCCTGTTTAGCTGATACACACACATTGGGGCAGAGAGAGACCATATTGTGCTCTCTGGCTGGACCTTGCCCACTTTTGCCCTGGTGTGTCTGTTCCCAAGACTCTTGCCCTGGTAATGCTGACAGGATGCGAGTGATTCACATAATCATGGCAGTTGCAGCTGCACATTAAGCCAAGGGTACCTCTTTGCTCCCTCTCCAGTTCACTGGCACATCATAGGACTGGAAAGGACACACTGGTGACTTGTTCACTAACTCGCTCTGCCTCTGCCAAGAGAACCACAGAATGGGAGAGTGATACACTGTGGTAATTACGGTAGGGCTGACTTTTAAACAAGTGTGTTGTTCATGCTTAACATTGGTTAGCAATAATGTTGTCCTGTTTTGGTAATATGCATTAACAACTAATCTTGATTCATTCCACTCTCCAGAAACTGCACACACCTAAAACATGACAATAGCATCAAATCCTTATGGAAGAGAGAACCTGGCCATGATACTTCCGTCGCTCCCATTGGTGGTGCACAATGCCATAAGTCAGGAATTGCTATTATTATTATTATTATTATTATTATTATTATTATTATTATTATTATTTATTTATTTATTTATTTATTTATATAGCACAAGCACTGTACCTGTGACTTTACAATTTTTAATTATTCACAGAATTCCTGCCCCAAGGGGCTTACAATCTAGGAAAGATGAGGAGAGACGAAGACGAAGTGGGGGGAACAGGGAGAAATGGGAATACATTACAGGAGCACATGCTAAGCTCAGTTCCATGAGAGAAAGGGACCCTGAAAAAATCAGGATGAGGAGCTAGAGAAAGCCTGATGTAGCAGGTAGGTTTGGGGGAGGGATCTGACAGTTGGAAGGGTGGAAACAGAATTAATGTATTCAGGGAGAGAGTTCCAGGAATGGGAGCAGCAAGGAGAAGAGGTGGATATATTCAAGAACCAGGGGAGTTGTGAGCAGGTAAGGGTGGTGGCAGAGGAGGAGCAGAGCTCCTGGACAGGAGTGTAGTGGGAAACAAGTACAGAGAGATAAGAGGGGGCAAGGCCATGATTGACTTTGTAGGTAAAGACAAGGGGTGATTTCAGAAGTGACACATCCAATTCACCACAGTGAATCCCACCCCGGTGTGAATGGATTCACCGTGGGCTGTGGTGACACATGCGGCCCCAACAGAAGTGACAGGATCGTGACCACTGCCTGGGGGCAATCAGAGAGAACATGGGCCGGGGGAACGCAACAGACATGGGGTGTTTTCAGACATTACGAGATCACCATCAACCACGCTCAATTCCGCGTGGTGGCTGTGATCTCGTAACGTCTGTTACCGCGGCGTGGAATTGCATTCACCATGTGAGCGGCCGAAGCAGTGGGGCCGGAGGCAGTTGCGTGTTGAATGCAATTCCACGCCGGGGTGAACCCCGGCGTCTCGTCTGGTCGGGCGCCACGGCCTGGGATCCCCGGCAGGATCCCGGGTTGTGGCGAATCTGGTCTGACGTGGCGGCCTCAGTGGCCCCGCCACCCGCCCATCTCCCCAGAGGGTGGGCGGCGGGACGCGTGGAGGGGGCGGGGCCGTGCAGCCACACGTTGCGCTGCATGGCCCCGCCCCCTCCCAGATTCCCCGCCGGGATCCCCCCGGCACATCTGATACGGCGTGACGGGGTCATCCCGGCGGGGAATGGATAGGGTGTTTTCGGTACGGGGCCAACGGGCCCTGTAACATCTGAAAACACCCATGCAGTGGAGACGTGGACCGCGGTTCGAGCCCCAGAATGCACCGCGGCTGGAGTCAATTCCTTCCACTGTGGCTGCAGGTTTCCGTTCAGAAGTTACTTTTCATTCACCCCTGCCGTGGTGACCATTCACCACACTTCTGGACCGCCTCCCGCCCCAACCTCACGAAACGTGGTTAGCTTCACCCTGGGCCGTGTTTGACTGTGGTGAACATCTGGATGCGAGCAAACAGACATGCACGGCATTTTCACCACCCCCCGCGTTTGACTGAGGTTGACTGTGGTGGACATTCATCACGTCACTTCTGAAATCACCCAAGGAGCTTGTGCTGAATGTGTTGAGGTAAAGGGATCTAGGTAAAGGGAGCAGTGTATGGGCTGAACAGGAGCAAGATGGCAGGTGACATGAATAATCTTGACAGCAGAGTTTTGAATAGAAGTGAGAGGAGCAAGGTGAGAGCGAGAAAGGTCAGTCAGGAGGAACTTGCAATAGTCAAAGTGATAGATGACTAGAGTCTTGGCATTGGAGACAGCAGGGGTGGCTGATGGGTTTTGAGGTTGGAGGGGCAGGCAGGCTGGCAGGCAATGGTGGGTGGATCTAGGGCAACAGTGGGAGGAGTCAGGGCAATGGTGGGCGGCATAACCCAGAAGCAAGGAGTTCCAAGGGTTAATGTTGGATGGACATTACATTACTTAATCAAGCAATTTCAGTTAGGCAGGTTATAATCACCTCCTCTGCCAGGTTTAAAAGCAGACAGACAACCTTAAACCTCACTTACAAGCAGTTTTAGCAAAGACACACACACATACAAACGCAGCAGAGGTTAAGAATACTGCTTCAGAAAGAAGGGACTTGCTGCATGTATGTTGGAGGGACCCCAATCCCTGCTTCAGAAGTCCCTTCTGAAGTAGTATTCTTGCCCTCTGCTGTGTGTGTGTGCGTTCTGGGGGGAATTTCAAGGCCCATGAATCACCAGACTCAGAGTTACATCTCAGGATTTCAAAAGCATCCCATTTCCAGCATTGTGACCACACCTAAAGCTCTCCAGACTCACAGTTACATCTCAGGATTTCAAAAGCATCCCATTTCCAGCATTGTGAACACACCTAAAGATCTCCAGACTCACAGTTACATCTCAGGATTTAAAAAGCATCCCATTTCCAGCATTGTGAACACACCTAAAGCTCTCCAGACTCACAGTTACATCTCAGGATTTCAAAAGACCCTCAGGGGGTGGGGGGACCCTCGAGGGTGGTGGAGGGTGGGAGCAGGGTGGGGGACCCTCTGGGGTGGGGGGACCCTCGAGGGATGGGAGCAGGGTGGGGGGACCCTCAGGGGGAGGGGGGACCCTCGAGGGTGGGAGCAGGGTGGGAGGGAGGGATCACTTACCTGGCTGCTGCTCCGGCAGTCCCTGACTGCAGGCAGAGGTGGGGGGGCACTTTACCTTGTTTTAAATTGCCCGCGTGTCCTGCTCCTCCGGATCCAGGACGCGCGGGCAATTGAAAAGCTAAAAAAAAAAAAAAAAGTTCCCTGCCTTGCCGCTCCCCACCACCACCACCACTCTGAGTGGCAGATTGGGGGGGGGAGCAGCAGCAGCAGGGAAGCGGCTGAGGCTGGTGGCGCGCTGTTTGAATCGGAAAGGGAGAGCACAACAGCACGTCACCAGCCTTGTCCCTGAGCATGTGCGGCTGAGGCAGGGAGCAGTGCGCATGCGCGCTGGTCCCTGCCTCAGTTGCCTGACCCAAAGCTTCTCACCTGGCCATTTGCATCAAGCGCCCAGGCGAGAGGTTCCATTGCACCCATTAGCCTCAATGGAAAAGGCTAGCCCCTCCCTCCACAGCACATCCTATGCGTGCTTTGGATGGAGGGGCTCAGCTGCCCAAATCATGTTTTCAATAGAAAATGCGGTTTGGGCAGCTGAGCAGCTCAGCCTTTTTGTCCCTTCCAGGACCCACTTTCTGAGAGTGGGTCCCCGAAGGGAGATAACTGACAGCAGCAGCAGCAGCAGCCTCTGAAGCAGAAGTCAGAGGATGCTGCTGCTGTCAGAAGCAGCAGTGTAGGGGTTGTTTTTTTTTAACTTTAACGAGAGCAGCGGCGGGGGGTCCCCCATGGAGCTAGGGGGGCAGTGCCCCAAATATCCTGGGGGCAGAGCCGCCACTGGGAGACAGTCATGAAGGACTGGATTTTAGCAACATTGTGCAGCGAGAGGTGATAGAATTTAGTAACAGATTGCTAAATTCTTTGCAATTTAGCAACAGTTCCCCCTAGAGACATGGACAGAAATTACCCCAGATTCACTTGGGCATGTTTAAAGTGCAGAGTTCTAAAAGGGGGATGGGCTGCAGCTTTAAAATAGAAATAAGTTCTAGAAATTGGGACAGCTCTACCTTATGATGAATTTGGGTGCAGTCTTCTGGAAGAGGATAGTTACAGGACCCTGTGAATCCTGTACTGCTGTGATCACATTTATTTTTTTCCAGAATTCATCCACTTGGCCAAATTTTTACAAAAATTGCCACTTGCAGTGCAGTACAACAGCCAGAGTGGAGAGCGATGCAAGTTAGCCAATGAGATGCCAACATTGTCACCAGCTGGTATATATTCCAGGGCCACGAGGTCACATGCTACGGTCACAGAAGCGCAGCAGCCCACAACCCCTGAATGGAAAAATGAAGCCCTCACTGAGAGATCTGTATGTTATTTTGTGTGGGTTGAGGGGTGGGGGTGGGGTTGACTAGGACTGAATCAAATAGCACAAAAAATCCTCACAACGATTTCCAAAATTCTGAGTACTGGGACTGAGTTTTCAGTCATCACTCAGACTTTTTTCCAAGGACTCAGAAATCAGATCTTGTAACTTGCAGCCCTTGGAAAACCTCAGCACTCAGAACCTCAGGATTCAGAATCATGGAAACTCAGAAACACTCGGCACCCAAGCCAACACATGGCACCACATGTGACCATTCAATTGCTTATCCAATCAGGGTGCATCCTCCTGCCCCCAAGAATGCCCCATAATTACATGCAAGCTCTGTGGTGGGTGAGAGGCTTGCACTGGGGTGCCCCATGAAAACATAGCATATCAAGTTTCAACAAGTTTGGGCCTTTGGTCCCATGCGTGCCACCAACCAACAGGCATAGTCACAAAAAACCAGACATACAACCCCCACAACCCAAGATGCCTCCCTTGCTCTGTGCCTCGCTATGCAAGGTAAGCTCCCTCCACACACACCATAAATTAACCATAAAATATCCTCCCTGTGCCACAGCTGGGCATATCTCAGCAAAGTTGAACCCACAGCAAAAGTACAGTCACAGACTCACAGTGCCAAAAACCCACAGAAAAAGTGAGACAATCACAAGACAAACCCAAGGTGCAACTTCAAAAGCTACATGGCAAAACCAAACCCACAGCATGGCTGTCTATGGTGCCACAAGCAGTACAAGCAGCACCCACTTTCAAATATATATTTTAAAAAGCAGGGTGGCTCTTTGTAATCCACAGCATTGCCCCTATGGACAGACCAGACCACGTCCTTGCTCTATGCCCCCCTATGCAAGGCAAGAGCCCCCTCCCCACAAACCATAAATTAATTAACCAGGAAGTCAGTAGTGCCAAACAGGCAGAAGAAAGAGACACAAGCCATCACAAAAACAACACCATTTTAAATTATGTGATCAGCACATTTCCCCTCATCCTGCCCCCAAGCATGCCCTGTAATTACATGCAAGCTCTGTGGTGGGTGGCTTGCACTGGGGTGCCCTAAAAGTACATAGCATATCACCTTTCAACAAGTTTGGGCCTCTGGCCTCATGTGTGCCACCAGTCAGTGGGCTTAGCCCGAAGAAACCAGACATGCAACCCCAATCCCAAAACATATGCCTCCCTTGCTCTATGTCCCCCTGCAAATGCCACATCTGGCAAAGCCAAACCCACAACATAGGCCTCTATGGTGCCAACTTCAGCAGCACCCACTTTAAAATATATATTTTTTAAAAGCAGGGTTGCTATTCGTAACCCCCAGCATTGCCCCTATGGACAGCCCAGCCCAGGCCTACTTACAGATCAGCAGTGTAGCACACAGCCAAATTCACCAAAGAGAATGGAAATTGCCCAAATGGCCACTTTTATTTTGCCCCTGCCAGCCAATCAAAAATTGTCCTGTGCTTGTCCATCACTCGCCTGTCCCCTTCCATTAGCCCCCTACCTACCAAAACGGCACTCAGTTTTGTTTCCTAGCTTAGAGAAGCTAGAGTCAGTTCTGGGTCATTCTGGTCACACGCGCATCCATCACTCAGTTGAGGGTTCTGAACATTCTGAATATCGAACCTTGATCCTTGGAACTCAGAAATTCAGAACCGAGTACTGTGTATTCTGAAAAAATACACAGTGTATTCTGAAAAAAATTGAGTACCAAGTTTCACCACTAGTTTTGACAGAATGGCTACTATTCATTTAGAGCCCAGCAAAGTGACTGAGTTATTTTTCTTTCCAGTCTATATTTAATTACCTTTGTCGACACTGAATTTCATCCACTCCTGTGCTGCCCAGTTGCCTATGTTTAGTAGGTTGTTCTGAAGTTCATTACAGTCTCCTCTAATTTTGCCTGCACTAAGTAATTGTGTCATTTGCATATTATGTCACAACCTTGCTCATGCCCTTCTCCACTTCATTAATAAAAAAAACATATTAACCACTAACCTCACTCCAACTCTGAGGCATATCCTAGTGTTAAACATTAGATGTATAGAAATTCAACCATTTATTTCTCTTCTATTTCTAATTCACAGCAATATTTTGCTTCTCCTACTATGACAATTTGCCTTTCTTTACCAGCTATTACAAGGGTATTTGTCAAAAAAAAAAGGAAGAAAGTCTGAGTAAATTTATTATATCAACCCATTCTCCTTTCCTCATTATTTTCGGGACATTTAAAGAGCTCTTGTAAACTGGAGTGGCATCTCCTTCCTTTACAGAAGATGTCCTGTCATATCCTGTTCATCTTGGTGTTTTATAACTCTCCCTTCAGTTATAGTTTGAGTCAAGTTATTGGATACTAAAATAATCCTTATTTGTCTGCAATTCCCAGAATCACTCCTTGTGCCTTTTCTGAAGATGGAATAATGGAATCAAATAATTATAAAGTTGGAAAGTACATTAAAAAGTCATCCAATCCACACACCCCACACCCTTAAGCAGGATTTAACCACCCCTAGCAGATGTTTGTTTAACCTATTTTTTTAAAAGCTTCCGTTGTGGGGACTCCACACTGGGTGTAAACAGACAGTCAGCAGTTCTAGATTTGCCCACAGATGCCCCCATCACTCCTGGGTTTACCAGTCTGTGAAGGGCACCCACCGGATGTGCAACATGGAACTAGGGATGGACGAACAGATTGCGGTTCGGGTTCGGCCATTCGGTTCGGCTGCGTTCAGTTCGGCCGTTCGGTTCGGCAGTTCGGCTAGTTCACCGAGTTCAGGTTCGGCTCGGTCATCCGAACAGGCCATTCGGTTAGGCTGTTCAGCTGTTCCGTTCGGCCGTTCGGCCATTCGGCCATTCGGGAAATGTTGTTATGGGTGTTTTTTGTTTTTTATATGTTTT
>QEPC01001081.1:919330-948227 GCA_003113815.1 Sphenodon punctatus | reverse complement strand
ATCAGTAGCTTACATAGAATGGTATTGATAGCCAATCAAAGTTACATGATCTAAAAAACATTTATATTTTAAGAAAATAGCTTCTAAAAGCTTAATATATGCTCAATTCATTGGCTCAAAGATATCAAGAATAATACATTATATTCTTCCCAGTGTTTCCCTTTTTCTGCCATGATGGTGAGAGAGAAACCCCAACATAGTGTAGGATTTCAATCTGAAAAAGCAAAGCTAGTGTCTCCCTACTTAAAGCAAAGTTTGCCAGAAGCTGACGCAGTGACGCTGATGACATCAGTTAGCATGGAAATACACAGGATTCTAATTGACTCTCTTAATTCTGAGCAAGTAAAGAAACTGAACAGAGAGTCAGATTTCCTTCAAAGTTTGAACAAAACCTCATATTTCCATCAAAATTAATTGTCAGATTACAGACCACAGCTTCAAGGTTTTTTAACCAATTAGTTGAAGCAGATGTGCTAGCTAGGAAAAAATTAAAAATTAAAAGTTCTCACTTTGGAGATGTTCATCGCTGGTACCATTTGTCATTTAGACATATAGACTGATAAGGGCCTTGGTCTGACCTCCAACTTTAGCCATTTTTTTCTGTTTCCTTCGATACGGTGAAAAGTTCACTGAAAAGTTTTTTAAAAGTTCATTGGAACACAGCTGAGGAGGCCTCAGCCTGAACCAAGGTACATATAGAAATTGATTTTAAAAATCAATGCAGTAAAACACAAGTTCAATACATTGAAACAGAAAGTTAATATATTGAAACTCAAAATCAATACATTGGGAACACAGATGGCCAAAAAATATATGCTTATAATAGGAAATACATGACAGGTGATCTTAGTAAGAGCGGTTTCAGTGGAGTGAAGGGGGCGGAAGCCAGATTGGAGGGGATCAAGGGAGGAATTGGCGAAGAGGAGGTCGAGGCAACCAGAGTAGACAACCCGTTCAAGGAGCTTGGAAGTAAAATGGAGGAGTGAGAAAGGATGGCAATTAAAGGGTTCAGAGGGATCCAGGGTGGAGTTTTTGAGGATGGGGGAGACAGTGGCATCTTTAAAGGCAGAGGGGACGGAGCCGGTAGAGAGGGAGAGGTTGATGATATGCAGGAGAGGAAAGGACGATGGTAGAGGCAATGGAGGTCAGGAGGTGGGAAGTAATGGGGTCCAGGGGGCAAGTGGAGGGGTTGGAGGAGGAGAGCAGGGAGGAGACTTCCTCAAGGGAGGCGAGAGGGAAGGAAGACAGGAGAGGGGGGGAGGAGGGGGGAGTAGTAGGGGAAGAGGACTTGGAAGCGATATTCAGGCAGGTATTGTCAATCTTAGAGGTGAAAAAGAGAGCAAGATCCTGAGCAGAGAGAGAAGAGGGGGGAGGGGGACAGGGGAGTTTGAGAAGGGAGTCAAAGGTGGAAAAGAGGCGGCAAGGGTCCCAGGAGCAGAACTCAATGTGGGAGGCATAGTACTGCTGTCTAGCGAGGGAGATAGCAGAGTTGAACGATGAGAGGCAGAATTTGAAGTGGAGGAAGTCAGTATGGTAGTGGGATTTGCGCCAGAGGCATTCAGCAGCCTGGGTGCAGAAGTGGAGATGGCGAATGGTGGGGGTGAGGCAAGGAGGAAGGTTACAGGAGCGAGCCGGGTGGGAGGAGAGGGGGTCAAGGGAGTTGAGGGTGGAGGCGAGAGAGCAGTTGAAGGCGGAGATGGCAGAATCGGGGGAGGAGGAGGAGAGGACTGAGGGGAGAAGAGGTAGGAATGGATGAACAGATCGCAGTTCAGGTTTGGCCGTTCAGTTTGACTGCGTTCATTTCGTCCGTTCGGTTCGCCCGTTCGGTTCGGCTGTGTTTGGTTCATCAGTTCAGATGTTTGGTCGTTCAGTCATTCGGATCAAATGTTGAGTTCAGATTCGGTATTTAGTTCAGTCGGGATCGCTTTGTTCTTTAGTTTGGTGCAATTAGGAACTGAAAATGACATTTGGTTTTTGAAATAAAAGGAAAAAACTAAAAAAACTATATCTGGCCATAACATTTTTGTTTCTTATTAAATTTTGAGGAAATATAGAGATATTGTACCTCCAATGGAGGGCACCAAGTGTCCCAAAATTCGGAACCATTACTTAAAGGAAACCGATTTCAGAAGCAATTGAATGTTGTGATTTTAAGAAAAGCTCCATACACATTCATGGCTACAACTTCTTTATCTTGCATCCAATGTTCATGAAACTTGTGCATATTACATATCTCCATATGCTTAATAATTCTCTCAATTTTAGGAAAGAGTGGATAAAGGGTTCCAAGGGTATAAGACATTAATCTGAAAATAAACTTCCAGCTGTTACATTTTGATATTCCATTCTATTTGCAGGATATTTGACAAGAATGTATCAAACATCTTTCCTGCCATTTCAGCAAATGTACAGGAGATTTTGATAAAGGGACCCAATTATATAAGCAATTTATGTTGTCCCTGTGAAGATCATTATTCAGATGAATATCAGCATATTCAGTGCCAGTCAGAGGCAGGCACCCTGCATGGCAGGGGGAGAGAGACTGTAGGAGGAAGGATGTGGAGCAACCCCAAAGACTGACAGACACATTCAATGGCCAAACACATTACTGCAAGCTTCTAGCTTTACAGGACCAATTGGTAGTGGTTTCGAGGTGGGCATAGGGGGCGGCCCTGTGGCGGGCATAAGCAACATAACTGGGACTTCTGAGATAGCATCCCAGCAGTCAGGAGACATAGTTTAAACACATCCAGGCTGGCCAACTATCAATCACATCCTGCAGCACTGAGACAGAGGACATAAGAGAATTTCTATTGACTCTTTCCTAAACAGATGCTTCTGACTTCCCAGAAACAAGTGGGGGAGATATGTTGGGATGGTCCCAGCACAGAATGAGGATATTTGGTTGACATTTCTGTTGGCCAATTTGCATCACAAACTGATCTTATACCACAGTGACATAAGAGAATCCCAGGCATAGGCCCCTTCTCTACATATGTTGTACAGGCATATAAAATTAGGACCCTTTATAATATCTTTCTGATATTTGGCAGAGATGATCATGAAAGTGAAATATATAGTTCTGCAAAATTTCATGTAAACTAGTTGGACTACAAAGATGTTATAGTCAGACATACATTTATATGTTAATTGCTTATACCACCAAAACCTTTTTCCAATCCTTCTGAAATTTGGCAAAGTTAGTTAATATGGGAAGGGATATAAACTGAACAAGTTTCACCTACATTAGATGTGAGGCAAAGAAGTCACAGCTAAGAATGTATATGTTGAATATTGCAAAATACAATAATTCAACTGCTTCTAAAATCGGTTTCCTTTATCCAATTGTTTTGAGATTTTGTGCACATAATGAATTCTATTTGAGGTAGAGGCATTCCAAATTTCAGCCACATAGCATAAAAAACAAAAAAGTTACAGTCAATAATGTGTTTTCCATTGAAACCAATGGAAATTCAATTCCGAACTCACCGAATGCATCCAAACTGAATGTTCGAATTCGAGTTCAGTTAGAACGTTCAGTTTGATTGACCAAATGATTTGAGTTCAGTTTGAACTCTGAACTTCCGAATTCGAGTTTGGTTCGAACGTTCGGTTCGGTCGACCGAACTATTCGAGTTCGGTCCGAACTCCGAACTTCCGAACTGTGTTCGCCCATCCCTAAGAAGAGGAGAGAGGAATGAGGCAAAGTCCTGGGGTACAATGGATTGAAAATCACAGAAGGGACGGGGAGATGGGGAAGAGGAGGGGGAGCAGTGGGAGAGGTTGAAGGAGGCAAGGAAATGATCAGAGATGGGATGGGGTTCAAAGGAGAGATCAGAGACAGAGAAGTTCCTAGAGAACATGAGATCAAGAGAGTGACCATCAGTGTGGGTGGGGGAGCTAGTCCAGAGGTGAAGATTAAAGGGGGAGGCTAAGGAGAGGAAGCGAGCAATGTAAGGTTGGGAGGGTGCATCAACATGAATATTGAAGTCACCAAGGATGAGTGTGGGGATGTCATCAGAGAGGAATAGGATGATCCAGGCCTAGAACTCAGAGAGAAAGGAGGAGAGGAAACCGGGGGGTGATAGATAACAGCAACACGGAGGTGGAGAGGGGAGTATTAATTATTATTATTATTAGACATTTATATAGCACCAGTCGTATGACCTGGTGCTGTACAGAACATAGAATTAGATGCGGTCCCTGCCTGTGGCTTACAATCTAAAAGACAAAGACAATGGGGGGGGAGACAGGGAGAGGGGACAGTGGGAGAGACAGGGGAGAAGACAAACAAACATTCAGGTAGATGCGAAGTCTCAGGTGTGTGTGCTTGGCTTGGTTACAAAGAAGTTGGTAGCAGCAGTCAGCAGAGGAGGGCTGTAAGAGTAAGGGGAAAGGCAGCATGGAAAAGGTGGGTCTTGAGGAGAGATTTGAAGGAGCGGAGAGAGGAGGCAAGGCGGATGTTGGCAGGGAGGGAGTTCCAGGCATGGGGGGCAACGAGGGAGAAGGGACGAAGTCGGTTAGGTGAGCAGGAGAAACGAGGGAGAGTAAGGGTGGGTACAACAGAAGAGCGGAGAGCGCGTGCAGGAGTGCATAGGGAAATTAGGCCCGAGAGATAAGGGGGAGCTAAGGGGGATGGAGTGAGTCTCAAAGGAGGGGAAGGAGAGAGAGGGGGGAGGGGTTGAAACTGGCAGGAAGAGGCGAGGAGGAGGCCTACGCCACCACCCCTGCCTTCGGCATGGGGCTGGTGGGAGAAGGAGAGACCTCTGTAGGAGAGGATGGCAGGGGTGACAGAGTCAGTGGGGGGAGATCCAGGTTTCAGTGAGGACAAGAAGGTGAAGGGAGCAAGAAAAGAAAAGATCATGGATATAGGGAGCTTTATTAGCAGAGGAGCGACAGTTCCAGAGGGAACAGGATAATGGGAGATGATCAGGGGGGAGACAGGGAATGGGGATAAGATTAGGGGAAGGGGAGCAATGGGATCGGTGGGAGATGGGCACTGGGGCAGAGGGGCAGGGGACAAGAAGTGGTGGGGAGAAGGAGGAGGAGGTGTGGGGTCGGTGAAGTGAGATGATAGGCTTAGTGGGAGGCAAGAGAAGATGGGAAAGAAGTAGCAGAAGGAGCAGGTGAGAGGGTATGGGGAGGGAGGGGAAGAGGGGAGGGCGTAGGTGAGAGAGAAGGACAGGTATCCTGGTGGTTTGGTTACAGAGGGGGGGAGGGATGGGTCTTGTGGTTGTGAAGATCACGGCCTCCACCGCCTCCATCTGCCAACAGCCCGCCAACGGCTGTTTGCCCTTTGGAGGTGCCCTTTGGGCACCGCCCAGTGGGCACCGCCCTCTGGACAGCCCCTTGGTTAAGACCCTGTACCGGGAATGGGGGGAGGGGATATCCAGTTTTACTTTTACCAAAGCCTATCCAAAGGAAAATGTAAAGGCCCATTTTAATTTTTTTGCCTAAGACCCGACAAAACATAAAACCACTAATCATGGATCAGTAGCTTCCATGCTGCACTAGCCTCCACAAGCTTTATTGCCTCACTTATGACTTTAGGGCTTTATTGACTTGCTTCCAAACTTTCCACTCTGTGAAGATCAGTCACAGAGCTAGTTCTGGGCTCATCCCTTCCATAATGCTCAGCTTAATTGTATTTTTGTTGCTGCTTCTTCATAGTTTACTTACATCACTAACACCATAGAAATAATAATTATCATTAATTAATAATTTGCTCCTCAAACTGGATATCATGTTGATTGGATATTTCCCACCCAATCCAACTATTTCTTTCCACTTTCAGTTGACTAGTGGATCCAATCAGTGATCCTGATGGCTACTTTGTCAGTGACCTGGTACCTTTGTGGAATTACATTCTGACCATGGTCATTGACACAGTTGCACCCAGGCAGCCCCCACTCCCACTATTGTGGCAGCATAGGTCCCCACCCCTGGTATATGGAGGACCTGAGGCAGTTGATGTGGGAGAGTAGACAGTTACACCGCAGGTGGTGCTCGACTTGCACTGAAGCCAACCGAATGCAGCATAGATCATTTTTGAAGGACTATGCTATGGTTGTTATGGTGACGAAGAAAACTTTATTCTCTGCTATCATAGTGTCTGCAAAGTATCATCCTGTGGAGCTGTTCCAGGTGGTGAATGGCCTGATTTATCCGGCCTGTCTCTCCTATGAACCAGAGTCATCTATTGCCCCGCGGTGATACTTTTATTAACTACTTTGCTGACAAAATTGTTTGTATTCACCACAATGTGGGTGCTGCTATTTCAGCTGCAGCATTAGAGTTTGGGGCTGTGAAAGCTTGGCATTGTCATGTTTGTTTGGATCAGTTTCAATCAGTATTGCAAACTGATGCAGGCAGTGTGCATGGGGCGATGCAGGCAGCTAGTTGTGAATTAGATCGTTGTCTATCCTGGCTGGTGAAAACCAGCTGGGCTACACTGGGACCACTGCTGGCTAGGGTTGTTGATGCCTCCCTTCTGGAGGGTAGGTTGATGGACACCCTGAAAACTGCAGTTCTCTGGCACCTGCTCAAGAAACCATTTCTAGACATAGTAACTGTGAAAGTAAGTAAAATTTATTTCCATTTAGTAAAAAGTTGTTAAAATATCAATAAAACAATAAACTACTGCAGTGAAAACAAACAGTTGAGTACAAAACATAACTCAATCAGTAATCCTGATTTACTACTAAACATTGACAATCGTATGTTTTCTCTAATTTCATCTAGCAAAAATAGCTGTGTTTTGAATATATTCAGGGTTAAGTGAGAACAACAGAAGATTGAGTTTTTGAGCTGTATTACAATAAACTTTATCACGTTATGCAACTCCCTTCCCCTGCAGGTCCATCAGAACCTAAGCTTGAGCATTTTACAGAGGCAGTGTAAAACCTTTTTCTTTAGCAAAACATTTGGCAAAGAGTTAGAGGTCAAGGCAGGAGGGTTTAGGAATTGAGGTAGAAGGGTTTAGGGTGAGGGTGTGTTTTAGTGAGGTTTTTAATGGAGTTTTATTGTATTTCTACGATGTGTGTTTTTATTATGTAAGGCACCCTGTGTCTTAGGGGAAGAGTGGGGTAGAAATTTGAATAAAATAAATAAAATAGTGGAGCCATAAGCACTTATTAATTGCCAGCTAGGCCACCCTCTGGCACAGAAGCCCTTGTATTGCTACAACTAGACCTCAGTACTGGATGGAAACTTTTTGTAAAACCTGCCAAATGTTCTCTCTGATTTGGAGGGAGGGAGATCCACAGATCAGAGATCTGCCAGATCTGCCAGATCAAAGGCTCAATTGACCACTGACTTAAAGCCAGATGGCAGGATCCCTAAAGGGCAGATGGTATCTGAACATGGATTGCTTGAAGGGCTAGGTTCCAGGTGCAGGTCTCCAATACAGCTAGGGCCTTTGACATTGAGGGTCTTAAAAACTAGCAGCACAATCTTAGGCCATTTTTACACGGCGTTGCCATGTAGGGGATGCGTGGGCACACCAGTGCATGTGCAGTGGGTGGGCGGGGTGTGTGCACAGCCGCACACGCACCCCCATTCACCCCCCACTCATGGAGCAACCTCTGTTTTCCCCAGTTGGTCCATCAAAATTAAACCATCCCTGACACAAGTTTGTTCAGCCTAATTTTAAATACTTCCAGTGATGGGGGATTCAAAACCTTCTTTGGTAATTTGTTCCACTCTCCAAGTATCCTCAGCGCCAGAAAGTTTCTCACCCTTTCTTTGAACTTTCCATTAATTTAGGCCCTTTTTACATGGGCCTTTCCCACTCATGAACATGCAGAAATCTGCGTGTTCATGAGTGGGAGGTAATCCATGTGAAGGATGTGGCGCGTGCACAGTGAGTGGGAATGCATGTACACTCCCACCTAACACACATCCCCACTCAACCCCCACTCATCTCCATGGGAGGGAGGAGAGCTGAAAGGAAGAAGCAGGCTCAGCACAGCTAGCCAATAGAATGCTGAAGATGTCTGCTGAGTCTGCCCCCTCCCTCATGCTCTCCCCCCTCCCATCACTGATAATTCTCTATTGGGGCTCAGGGGCTCCCCACAGAAACTGCTCATGGCCCCAGGCTCTGTACTCCAAGCTGCCAGCCCCAGACATGGTAAGAGAGATGGGGAGGGACAGCGTGCCTTCCTCCCCCACCCCCTTTAATTTCTCCGGGCTGGGAGACCATCCAGGGTGCATGGAGGGGAGAGGAGGGGAGAGGAGAGAAACCTTGTGAAATCTGAATACAAGTCCAGAGCTCACAGAGATTCACGATTCTCACAAGATGATTATTGATCCTTGTTTTAGTCCTAACTTGCACTGGTGCTAAACAGCCATAAGATCACACTGTGAGTAACTCTATAGCAAGTATTTCTGCCACATGTGGCTGTGCTATCCATGTGATAAATTCTGCAGCCATGTGATGAATTGCAGCAACCATGCACCTCTGAACACTGTGTCCTCACTCCATCCATGCTAAATGGTCTTCCCCAGGGCGGCTTCTAACATTCCAATCTTTTGAACAGCTTCAAACAGATGCCATTTTTCTAGGATCAACCTACTGGAAAATATATTTCCTTCTTTCCTGCCAAAATATGAATCCCAACTCCCACCACCACCTCCTCAGATTCTCCCCCTTCCCCCAAGCAATAATCCTAGATGAATGACAGATTTCAGATCAAATATGTAATGAAAGCTAGAAAGAGAAAATGTATAGGACTGGAAAGGGAAGCTTCCCAGTTCCCCATAGGAGACACAGTTCTTAGTTCTGGAAGACCTGGAGCTATTCAGACATCAAAATTAGAGAGGAGAGAGAGTGTAGCCTAATGGACAAGGACTTGGACTTGGGGGACCAGCGTTCAAATCCTGGTTTTGCCACAAAGTCACTGGGTGATCTTGACAAGTTGCTATCTTTCAGCCTCCAGAAGTAATAACAACCTGCCTCACAGGATTGTTGTGAGAGTACTATAGAAAATAATAATAATCAAAGTCATAATAGTATGCACGATGGATGCATTTGGATGGCTTCTTTTAAAGTTATTAGTTGTAATTTTCTTCTCCCTGAGTAATAGGGTGTGAGCAGTAGTGGGACCAGTTCAAACAGACAGACTCATAAGTGGGTCCAATGGGTGAAGGAGCCACTGCCACCAATTTCCCTGCTCCGGTTCTGCCCCAGGAAGTCCATCATATGGGCAGAACCCAGGATTCTGAGCCTGTGGCAGCAGGATCAAACCCCAGAGGAAGCCACTGCCGCCAGGCATCTGTTGGAGCAGCAGGAGGGGGGGGCATGTTCTGGGCCACCTGCCCATCAACTGTTGGAGGGGACCTGAAGGAAGAGGAGTAGCCCTGGTGTCTCCTGGCTGCATCACTGTGCACTGGTCTATCTCGAGCCTGGATCCAGCTTGAAATAGATCAGCAGTAGATGGTGGGCTCCTTGCCAGGGAGAGCAATGCTGTGCTCCAGCAAGGATCATCCCCTCATATCAAGTACAAGCCACAAACTGCTTATGCTGGGGTGTTTCTTGCATTGTGACCATGGCAACTAAGCTTTCTAGGAAAAAGAGGATATAGGGTGGGGGGTGAGGGACAAAGTTTGAAAAACTTCATGAAACATTTCTTAATCTGTTAGCAAATGCATGCACCCATTTTCCTTGGCAAACTGAAATTACCAAAATCAAATGTTTTGGGGTCACCATCAACCACCAACTGCTACCTGGATGGCATGGCAATACACAAGACCACTCTGGATTTTATTCCTCACCAGTGGTTCATCCATTTTTTCTTGGGGTTCTGACAACCCACATCACAGTTTTTCATTCCCCCTGACTCCAAAACTGACAGTGGGAACAGCTTTCTTTTCAAACCCTCTCATAGCTAAAGGGCTTGGGGGTATGGCTCCTTCCCATCCCATTATCCCCACTGCAGGGGCAGTCATGTGATGCTCCCCTGGGAGCTGAGTGTGCAGCCTCCCAATACTCCCAGCACAGAACTGGGCATGCATCCCAGGTGGATACCCCATATGGCAGTATGTTGAGCTGCCGCAAGGCCACCAGACTGGCACATTCTACAAATTCTTGAAGAGACTAAAAAAAACCTCTAAAAGCCCAGGCTTGGTTTTCATTCTTTTCTGTCCTGCACTCTCATAACTCTCAGAAGAGAGAGAGAGAGAGAGAGAGAGAGAGCGCATTCAAGTGGAAATGGTTGGAGTGCACTTAGAGGAATTTAGCCAAAAGGAAAAGGATAGATGGAGGCTTTTTTAAAAAAAATTATTCCCTCAAAAAAAAAATCCTCCACAACTTAAAACTGTTTTAATCAGCTGAAAAACATACGTGGGCTTTACAGCTCTGAGACAGCTTGCACAGGCTCCGATAAATGCCTATCGCTCATTTGCATACGCTAACAGCTACACTTTAATCAGCCTCCTAATCCCTGATGGTATTAATGAATTTTTTTTATGCTCTCTCTCTCTCTCTCAACCCCCCACCCCTTTTTTTTTTTAGTATCATGTTTGCTAATTCAAAAATGATCAGCGGCTTCTGTGTGCCTTTTTTTATGCGGGAAATAATGGGTGAGCTCGGTACTCCTGTTATCCCGCTCTCACAAATAATTAAGACTACAAAGGGTACAAATCAGTCTGAATGCACTGCACAAAGGCTCAACTTATGCAAAGGCCTTTCTCTCTCTCTCCCTCTCTTTTCATTTATTCTCTTCTTCTGACAAGAGGTGGCTTAGAAAGATACTTGGAAAAGCAGTGAACTGGTCACTCCCAAATATAAAAAATTCAAGCCATTTTAAATACTTATGACATGAGGCTGGACATGGAGGGGGAGGAGTTCTTCCACGTTTTCTCATCACAACATTTTGTAAAGACTTGCCTTTACAGGTCCATATTACCAGCAAGCCAGTGCTTTACTGAGATTCTCCACCTTTGTACCAGTCGCTGTGTGTTTTCTTGTAGCGGGAAGATGTTGGGGATTAAGAAAAGGAAGATCTGCCAAGGCTTTTCTTACACAAGGATTTGGCCTGTTCATCCGCTCCTGTGGAGAACACTGCACTTGGCACCTGAGGAAAAGGAAATACATCCAAGTTCCTCTCTGTTGCAGTGTGGATGGATCACAATCTCTACATGGAAGTATTTATTTCCAAAATAGGAAGCCAGACCCTAAAAGTGGAAGCTCACTTGGGATGTTTATCCTATATTTCCTTCTCCTACAGCACTGAAGTTGCATGAGAAGTTTCATCCATATTGCTTGACCTCCCAGATGTTAAACTTTTTCCTGTCTGGTACCAGAACCTTTCTAAAACATTTCAGTAATGAAAGAGACTTGAGATCAGACTCTTCTTGAATAGTTAATTTCAGATTCAGTGCCTAGATTAGGGTTGTAATCCACAACCCACTTATTCCAGAATAGTCCCACTGAAGGGCTTCAATGGGACTACTCTGAAATAAATAGGTTGTGGATCATGGCGTAGAACAAGTGTTCCTATTTATTTATTTATTTATTTATCTTTCAACTTTATACACTGCCTTTCCCACAACGGCTTAGGGCGGCTTACAATAATAAAACAATTAAAAATGTATACAATAAAACACTCTCTCCCTCCCCTCAAATTTCCCATCCTCCCCACAACCCTACCCAATAACCCAACCAGCCCTCATCCCCACCCGCCAAATGCTCTTCCAAATAAAAACGTTTTACACCGTCTCCAAAAGACGCTCAGACTTGTGCTTAAGTGAACCTCCTGGGGAAGGGAATTCCATAAAGCTGGGTCATCAAGTGAGACCACCCTCCTGTGTACCCCTGTCCTACAGACAAGGGTAACAGATGGAACTTGCAAGAGGGCACCCCCGACTGACTGTAGGGGCTGCAAGGGAACCTGGTAGGACAGACAGTCTCTTAGATATATGGGACCCAGATCATCTAGGGCTTTAAAGGTCAAAACCAGCACCCTGAATAGTTCCCGGAACACTATAGGCAGTCAGTGCAAACTTCAGATCACCGTTGTAAAGTGCTCCCAGTGACTCATCCCTGAGTCGCAGTATTCTGTACCAGCTGCAGCTTTCGAACAGTTATCAAGGGCAGCCCCACGTAGAGTGAGGTTTCGGAAGGTAGTAGACTTCACATCATTCAATCCATGAATGTACCCATGGGCTGAGGCTCTCTCACTCAGCCCCATAGTACTGGGAAGTTGAATCAGCAATATTTTGCACCTTTCTCTACTGTAAGTGGAACCAGGTAGGGCAGAAAAGAAAGATATTAGCATCTCTCACAAACGTGCAAATATCAGAGCTGAGCTGTGGATGCAGATTTCCCATGAGGGTTGGGAGCTGGCTTGCAAACATCTCTTTGTTAGTCTGGGGTCAGGAGGAGCACGGACCGCCCCCTACTATGATGCTCTGGACCACATCCTGCACCTCAAGGGCTCCATAGTCACCCCATGGCACGTGGAAAGCGCTGTGGTCCAGGGTAGGGAAAGGGCGGATGTGCCCCCACCCATGGCAGCCCCACACGCAGACACTGACTCCAGGAACCCAGCCCACCCAGAGGAATGCCCCGGGACCTCAGGGAGAAGCTGGCTCCCCTCACGAACTGGCACTGGGAGCCCACACCCACAGTCTGACTCAGGCAGATCTGAGGCCGGCACCCTGGTCACCCTCAGCCAGTGGATGCAGGGGGAGCACAGCCACACTGAGGGGCTGTCCTTCGAGGGATCCGAGATGAACATAGAGGGTAGGAAAGCAGTTAGGATGGAAAACGGACCATAGGGGGAGGGCCACAGGGTTGGGGCCCTCCATAGGGCACGGGCCCATCTCTGTGGTCCCCAGGAACCAGGGAATGCAGGAAGGAGCCAGGGTGCAAGAGGGCCTGCCCACACACAGAACAGGGGGGACAGGCACAGCAGGCCAGCCCCCGGTGCCAGAGGGAGGGGGGATGGTGGGATGGGGACCAGGTCCATGCAAGGGTAATGCAACCCCCCACCTCCATCCCCCAACAGGTGGACACACGCTCCAGCACACTGGACTGCCAGGTAAGGGGCACAGGGGGGAGCAGCCACAGCAGCAGCCAGAGGAGCCAGAGGAGCGCAGTGCGGTACCATGGCAGGGGGGCCCCAATGGGGGTGCACTGGGGGGGGAGGTCTGAGGCCGACTATCTGCCAGGGGGCCCACCTACCACCCCCAGTACCACTCAGGGACAGGTGGCATGTGACTGAGCCCGACTAACGCTCCCCAATCTGCTTCCCAACAGGGCACCCAGCAGCGCCCCCACCAACCAACCCCGTGCCCCCAGAACAGCAGATGTGGGAGCACAGGGCATGGTGGCATGTGACTGAGCCCGACTAACGCTCCCCAATCTGCTTCCCAACAGGGCACCCAGCAGCGCCCCAACCAACCAACCCCGTGCCCCCAGAACAGCAGATGTGGGAGCACAGGGCATGGGTACAGCACTGGAGGGAGGACCTGGCGGAGGACATAGTTCAGACCAGCACAGAGCAGGGGGAGAGGATGATAGTGTCCATCGACCGCATGGAAGCGGCCACCGAGAGGTCCCTGCAGCATGTGGAGGCCAGGGACCAGTGCCTGGATGTGGAAATGCATCTGGAAAGGAGGCGGGAGTGCCGGGAGCACACCAGGAAGATGGAGGCATTGGGGATGCTACAGCAAGCCATTGATCAGCTGGGAGCGGAGCACACCAGGAAGATGGACCAGTCCCTGGATATTGGCACCTCACTGCTGCTGCATATAGGCACCATGAGCACTTACATCATAGCAGCTGCTCCCCCCGGCACCTTACCGGACCCAGAGCCTCAGTCAGCCCCGGTCGTGCCCCCACCGCCTCCACCACCACCCCAACCTCTGGCATACCTGCAGGGCCTGTGCATCTGCCTGCCGGTCCCACCTGGCCTCCAGAGGCAGCAACCACCCAGGGGGGCCCATCTGGCACCTCCCCCACCCCCCATCCACACCACAGAGGCCAGTCTAGACACGGAGGCCTCCCAGGACACAGTCGGGGAGACCAACAGCGGGGGTGAGGGGAGCTCCCAGAGCTCCATGGTGCCCCAGGGCAGCAGAGGGGATGTCCCAGGAAGCAGCAGGGTGGGGGGGAAGGGGACAGGGGAGCAGGAGGTAGGGCAGGACAGGGGGTGGCAGGGGGATGACAGGGCACATGATGTACAATAAAAGCACGGGTGTACCCAACCTTAACCTTTATTGTCTGACAATCTGCATTGGGAAGGGGTTGGGGGCAGCGCCTAGGGCAAGGCGCAATGACAGGTGGGGCTTGCCAAGGGTATGCCCAGCAGTCTCAGGCCCTGGCATCACTGGGGATACTCCTTGCTAGGGCAGCGTGGATCCGCTTGGCATAACCGTACTCTGTCAGGTTCTCCGCATTCACATACAGTAGCACAGGTCCCGGTGGCCACTGGGGCATGGGGAATGCCAAGGCTACCCCATCGGTCTCACAGATGTTGTGCAGGACACAGCAGGCACCGACAAGGGCCGAGGTCTCCACAGCAAAGTCCAGCCGACCTGCGAGGCACCTCCAGCACTGTTTGAGGGCACCCAAGGCCCTCTTGACCACAGTCCCCAAGACGCATATCCGGGAGTTGAACACTGGGTTCCACTGGGTTCCTGAGGAACTGGTACACCTTCAGGATCCAGCGGAGAAGGGGATAGGTTGGGTCACCCAGGATGCAGGGGGGCATTAGCACCCCCTCAATCCTGGACATCCTCATGTCGGCAAAGTCCCCCCAGTACATCCGGGCAAAGAGGGCTGAGATAGTCAGGATCCGGGCATCATGGCTGTGACCAAAGTGGCCGGTGAAGATGTCTATGAACTGGCCCCGGTGGTCCACAACCGCCTGGAGCTGGAGGGAATGGTACCCGTACCGGTTGATGTATTCCACAGCCTCCCCGTCGGAGGGGTGGAGGATCACGATGTGAGTACCATCCACAGCGCCCAGGCAGTTGGGGAAGCCACTAGCCTTGAAGCCGAGCAGCATGGCCTCCTGATCCATGAGCTGGATTGCCTGGTCCAGGAGCACACCCTCCACTGCCTTGCAGAAGTCCCGGAGGATGCCCGTGACGGTGCACAGTCCCACATCGAAGTACTGCGCCATGGATCAGCAGGAATCAGGTGTTGCAAGTGCCCAGACAATGATGGCCACAAGCTGGATCACGGGTATGGGGGAGCGCATGGGGGTGCGTTGCCACTCCAGCTAGGGCGCCAACAGCTCTGCAAGGTGTGGAAGACACTGCCTGTCCATACGGAAGTGTGCCCTCCATGCTGCAGCATCCCACCAAGTCAGGGCCCTGGTCCACCATTCCTGTGCCCTCTCTGTGACCCAGAGCCGCCGTTGCATGGGCATGGCAGCTCATACCATGGCCGCCTGGCATCAGTGGTGTCGGCCGGCTGCCTCCCTAAGGGCAGCTGCCTGCCCTCGGGTGAGGTGCAGGGCCTTTTGGTACTCCCCTGCTTCCTGCAGGGCCTTAAGCTGGGCCAGGGAGTGCCGGCGCCCATGGTGGGCATGTCGGGCGGCTACAGCATTCCTGGCCAGGCACCCCTGGATGCGGGTGCCCAGGTGGAGCGGGTCAGTGGAGAGGCCCATGAGCTCGGTGTGCTCCCAGTACAACTCTGCACATAGGGCCAAGTGCATCCAACATGCGCCCCTCTGGCCCGCGTCCATGGTGGAGGGTGCTGAAGGTGTGGTCCGGCACGCAGTTCTCCTGCCCGTGTCCCGGGACCACCCCTGCACTGTGCCCCACGCTCTCAACCAGGGGGGAGAGTGCACCTGTGTTGGCTGCCCGCACCTGCCTTCCCTGCCGCCAGCTTGCCTGTGGTTGGTGGGTGGGTGCTGTGGCACCCCCACCCCCTGGGTGCACCTGCGCTCCCGCCATGGGGGCTCATGCCCCAGGCCCCCATGCACACGTCCAGTTGTTCTGCAGCTGCTTGTCTGTTTTCATCACCTCACTGCTATCAGTGCTTGCTGTATGGCCGGTGCGCTCGGTTCATGCAGCTCTGCTGGGTCAGCTCCCGACACATCGCTCACTAGCCGTCCCATGTTGGGGCCTGCGGCTTTATTGCATGTCCTTGGAGCTCCCCTGCTTCCCTTCCCAGCCCACATCGGAATGAGGGTCCCCTCACTCCTTGCTGGTTAGACTCTCTGCCTGCTGGACCATGGCCGACTGTGCTACACAGGAGCTCCCACGCCCTGGATCGCCTGGCCCATAACTGAGCTTTCCACAAGACTATGGCCCTCTGTGACCTGTGACATTCCCCGGCCATACAACTGCTCCTGTGCTGCCCGGACACCTTCTCTGGTGCCTATGCGAGTCTAAGCTCCAGGCTTCGCTACTTTGGCTACAAGGCGAGCGCTCATGAGTGCGGACTCCATGCGGAGGCGCTTGGCCTACATCCCTTTCCCAATGGGCTTTTTCCAGAGATGCGGTGCTCGTATGTGGCATTGTCCCCAGTGGAGACTGTGTCTGACCTCTCAGTGTGTAGCCTGGCCGGGTTCTCAACCTGTCTGGTGGAGGGGGACCCTGCCCTGGCTGTGTCCTTCTTTGGCTGCATCCATGGGGCACGTGGCTACCAGCAGTCACGTGTGGTGGCTTGGGCACCTGCCTTGGCCCCCTGCTGCTGACTATGCCTTGCTGGAGCCCACTGGACCAGAGCTGGCGGCACTGGCTGCTGTGTGGTCCCGAGCTGATGTTCAGGTGGGGCTCACCATGGTGGATTCATTGAGGCCTACATCCCCATTGCCCGCCACATGGCAGGGCTTGGCTACTGCCGGGGCATGCTTCAGTGGCCCCACTATGTGCATCTAGTCGGCCTGCCTGTCCCAGACCCCTTCCTGACCCCCTACAGCTGACTGTGAGGTCCCCTGTGTCTTCGGTGCCATGGCTGTCAGCTCCACTGTGTGCTCCCTGCACCCTCCTGATGGTTCAGGGCACTGGCTGCTCACTCCTTGCCATTCCGACCTTGTGGCTGCTCTGGCCAGTACACTTGCCTCTGTTCCACTCACCTGTGTCACTGTACCCCCTCCATGGGCACCCCCTGGCCTTTGTTGCCTGTTGTGTTCCCCTCCATGCCCGGACCCCCCTTGGCTTGTTCCTGCTGCCTGAGCCTGCTACCAGCCCTCCTAGTGGTGTTGTAATCCTTTGGCCAGCCACCCACTCACCTGTGTCCATGACCTGCCCCCCCCCCTGGCCCCCTGGGTGCCTCTGTGACTGTGCGGGACTTGGGGCCCTTGGACAGCACCTCCTGGCTTCAGCTTGGGCGGGGGGGCTGTAGGTGCTGCTTGCCGGTTCCAACTCACCTCCATCTCTGGCTGTGCCTTTGCATTAGCATGTGGGATCCCTGCCAACTGGACCTGCCTCTGACCACTCCGGTGCCTTCCCAGGCTTGGTTGCCCTACCCCTGTGACTGTGCTCTGTCCCTGTGGGCCCCCCTATGACTTGGGGTGTCTGTGTTGCTGTTGGGTGTCCTGTGCTGTCTGTGGGGTTCTGGGTGCCTGTCACCGAGTTCTACTCTGTTTCTGGCCCAGTCCCCTCTGCTTCCTTGGCCCAGGGTTCCCCCCCACCAGCCATGGTGCTGTGTGTGTTGGCCTTCCTGGAGTGCTCCCCCCTTCCTTCCTGACTAGTTCAGGTGTGTTTGCACCTGGGCGTGTGTTTGTGTTTTGTATTCTGCATTGTCCTCGGCTTGCCTGTGCCTGTTGTGTGTGCCACCTCTGCCGCTCTTCTCCCTCCTCTCCCTCCCTTCCAGTTTCTCTTGTGTGGACATTATCTTTTGGTGCTTTTGGCTTCGTTTGCCCTCAGTCGGACATGTCTGCCTCCTGCCCCACCCCGGTGTCTTCTGGGTGTTCTGACCATGGTCCGGAATCGGCGTATCATCTGTTGCACTGCCCCAGGCCATGGTCCATCCGTCCATTTCCTTGTCATGGTCCCGCTCCCGTCATGTCTGTTTGGGGCCTTCCTGGACCATGGGAGGGGGTTAGCTGGCTCACCATGGTTGGGGATCCACTGTGGTGACACAGGAGAGCGTAACATCTGAAATTACCCTTAGTTGCATTAGGGAAGCACTGGATGGGGATGGCACCCATATCTCTAAGGCCCATGTAAAAAGGTGCACTTCTATTGGCCTTTGGAATCAAAGCTCTGGGACTGCACCAATCACTGTGTGATACTCAGCTGCGCGATACCCTGTGGCAATTCTCCCTGCATCTTGGGCTGCTACTTCCTGCATTCCCTCAGTCATACCCTGATCCTTCTTCACTGACTTTGGGCCTGGCTTGACTTAGATTGCATGGGCCCTAGTACAGAGGAATGGAGGAAGCCTCCCAAGCCCAGCAAGTTCGCAGTGAATGTTTTCCTTTTGCTTATCGGGATATTGAATTTTATAGCCAGTTAGACCTATTCATCACGTCTTTCTGCTTCCTCGGGAGTTTGCTCTCCTAACTGAGCAAGGGTGTTATCCCTGTCAGCCTCAGTGCTGCCTCTCCTTCTACATTCTTCCTAACGCCTCAGCTACATTGACCAGCCATAAAAGAGTGTTCTTCCTATGTCCAGGAAAAAGGCAGATTATGGGTGCTTTCAAACATGACAGTTTGCCACGGTTTTCCCCATTTTGGCACGGGAGTCACCATCATGTTTGAAAGCGATTGGGAAGTGGCCACCAGATGTTTCCACAGGATAGATCCTGATCATGGTGGGGGCTAATTGGGGCTGTAACCCATGGAAATCCCTGAGTCACAGTACAGGCTAGCCCCCACCACAGTCAGGATCCTGCTGTTGAGCCCAGAGTAAAGCAGGATTTCATATCTGAAAGCCCACTTTACTTACTGCCGTCCAGAGTGACAGGAGGGGTGGGTGCCATGGCTGCCTGTCAGCCAGAAGGTTGGCCGCGGCATGCAGCACGGTGGTGGGGATGGGCATATGAACATCCATGCATCTCCCCGCCCTGCCCTTCATCATGGTTGTTTGGTTGTCAGCCCAAACCTCGACTGGAGTATGTCCATGCCGGTGGTGAGCACTGTCACTTCTGAAAGCATTCAGTGGCACAGATTTTGTTACCCACTACTTTCCATGATGAGGCTCCCCAATCCAGGCCTGGAGGGACTTGTAGCAGTAAGCAATGCACTCAATGGAGGCTGACCCCCAGCACAGGATGGGACTGTCTAATTTTTGTAGCCTTGACCCTTGCCTGCTGTCTTGCATTTCAGACCATTAGGGTTGGTGTCAAAAAACCAAGCCTATAAGCTAATAAGGATACAAAGGATCTTCTTCCTTTGACTCCTCACAAGCAGTGACACAGAAGATCAAACTCAAAACAGCTCTTCTGAAAGCTCTTCTGAATTCTTCTGGAAGGAAGTTGAACAAAGGAGAACTTAGAGTCTGAAATCTCTCTGCTGCTTTATGCAACAACCCCAGCATCACTAAAAATCTGCAGTGCATCTCAGTGCAGACATGAAGAGCACAGGACCATCACTCAGTACAAGAGCACTGCACTGAATGTCCATTGGGAAAGGCACATCCTTACAAGAAAGAGCTAGGCCAGATGAGGCCAGTGACCATTATATGCAGATGATCAAACGGTTGCATAAAAACATGGTTCCATCAAAAGAAAATCTTAAAAAACTTGTTGAGGTGTTTAACTGGCTGTGCTGAATAGTATATAATGGATGCAAGAAGAGTGGGTCATTCCGCTGCAGACATTCAGAGACCACAAACAAGGAGGCCTCAGAGAAATTCATGAGTAGGGTTGAAATTCAATCTGGTTTTTTTTTCTCAATCCTTGTCAAGAATTAAGCTTTTTGATGAGAATCAAGAAAAAATGAGAATCAAGAAAAGGTCGAATCTCAACAATTTCTCATCAAGATTTTTTTTTCTCAATTTTTAAAACAAAAAAAAGAACTGTGCATGTGCAAAAAAGGCCACCAAGGCTGTTCTGTGTATGTGCAGCCCTTTTCCAAAATGGCACCAGCAGCATCACTGCAATTTTGGAAAAGGGCAGCCATTTTGCTCGTGCACAGTGGCCATTCTGCACATGCACAGAACGGCTACCACTTTTGGAAAAGGCTGTGCATGCACAGAATGGTCCGACAGCCATTTGCACATGCACAGGTGGGGTGGAGTTTAGCAAGATTTGCACAACACTCTCAAACCATTAGCAAGATCCTGGTGAGATCTCATTAATGGTTCTCAATTCTCACAAGAATCAAACCGATTCTTGTTTCAGCCCTATTCATGAACCTGTTTGCAAATCTAAGCAACTTCATCCTGAATATGCCACAATGGGTAAAAACAGACGCATGGGCAGTGCAGCGGCTCCCTGGCCCAGCCTGGGGTTGGAAACAGTGGCCACCACTCCCTGAGTTGGGAAGGGGCACTGAACAAATGTGCCCAAAGCCAGAGAGCTGACCCACCACCTGCAAGCCCTAGGTAGGACGGGGAGGTCAACAAACGTGCAGGCAGCTGGCCCCGACCCCATCCTGCTCCCAGCCCCCAGCCCTGACAGAAAGTCATGGTTACCAGCCATGGTGCACAGTCATGGCACTCCCTGCCCTCAAGCAGGTATGGCAGGGCAGAATAAACATGCTGGCCCATATTGCCTGCATTGGCCCACATGAGTAGCCCTTGGCTTGGGCTGTGCCAGGGCAGTCCCAGGCCAACGTTTGGTGGCATGGGACCACACATGTGGGTGAGTCCCAGGCCACAGTGGGCCAACACGGGCCAGCGTCATGTTTGTTTTTACCCAATGAAATGCTCCACTCAGAATGTTTCCTCAGAATTAGGGCTGTGCACAGAGTCAAGTATTTGTACCTGTGTTTGTGTTTTAATATTTGTGTTTTGTTTGTATTAGGCACATCTGGACAGCATCAGTTTTCTAGACCCATTGCAGTCTGGTTTTCATCCGGGTTATGATACTGACACTGTGCTTGTGACTTTGATTGATGATCAATGCCTAGAATTGGACAAGGGAAATTCGACCCTGCTGATTCTGTTAGATCTTTCAGTGGCATTTGATACCATTGACCATGAGGTGTTCATGATGTGCCTGTGTGATTTGGCTGAGGTGAGCGTGACTATTCTTCAATGGTCCCATTCTTTCCTAGCTGGGAGATCCCAGCAGGTGTTACTAGGTGACTGTTCATCGTCTACCCGGGGCCTCCCATGTGGAGTGCCACACGGTTCTATTCTGTCCCCCCTCCTGTTCAACGTGTGTATGCAGATGTTGTGCGAGATCAATTACATCTGGTTAGAAGGCTCCAACCCTGTATTTCCATTTCTGACCTTGCCACCATCTTCCATGCTTTAATTACCATGAGACTAGACTACTGTAATGTGCTCTACATGGGGCTGCCCATGGTGATAGTCTGGAGGCTGCAGCTAGTGCAGAATACAGAGGCCCATCACCTTACAGGGACAGGGTGGCATTACCATATAACTCCAGTTTTACATGCACTGCACTGGCTGCCAATAGTATTCCGGGCCCAATTCAAGGTGCTGACCTTGAATTGACCACTTATCTGACCTTTAAAGCCCTACACACTCAGTCTGGGTTCCACTTATCTGCAGGACCATCTCATCCCCTCGGCCCTAATGTGGCCTCTGAGGTCTGCCGGGAGCACTCTCCTTGACGTCCCGCACTGTCTTTGGATGGCCACCTTGAGGAGGACATTCTTGGTGGCTTCGCCATTGTTGTGGAACTCCCTCCCAGAGGAGGCCCGCCTCCGCTCGGACCTGCTCACCTTCCGGCAGCTGTGTAAGACTTTAATGTTCCACCAGGTGTTTGGAGAGGGAGATGGGGAGGGTGGGGAAGGGGTGGGGGGTTTAGGGCGGGGGAGATTGGGTTATTTTAATTATTTTATTATCTATTCTGATGAGGGGGTTTATTCGTTTTGTTTTTATGATGTTGTGGTTTTATGTTGTTTTATGATGTTTTAATAGCAATAGCCACCCTGAGCTGCCTGAGGCAGGAGGGGTGGGATAGTAAGTGTTTTAAAATAAATAAATAAATAAATAAATAAATGTGTGTCTTTGCCTTTATTCACTGCTTTTTTCCCCCATTGCCACCAATGTGGAAAATGCAATGAACATGTCTCCCTGTATATGGGTTATTTGGGCACAGAAGTGTAGTGAGGCTTTGCCAGTTTTACGGGCCTATAAAGAAAGGAAAAGGCAGTTAAAATTGCTGCTAACTATGGCAAATTTTAAAGGCGGGACACTGGTTTGGGGAGGGTAGAGAATATGACTGACTTGGTGGGGAGGTTGTTAGCTTGGGGAGGGTGGAACAAGGCATGGATCTGGTTCAGAGAGTGTAGCTGAATTGGGAAGGCAGAAAGTGAGCTTGGGTCTGGCTCAGGAGAATTTCTGGCCTGAGTGAGAGTGAGCTATGTGGCTAGCTTGGGAGAGAATAGGGCATGGGACTGGCTGGTTTGGGGATGTAGGAAAGGGACATGGGTCAGGCTCACGGGGAGTCACTAGCTTAGGGAGTGGGGTAATGAGGCTGCTGGGAACCCATCATTTCTCACTGGCTGGGCTGGACTGGGCCTGACTGCAGTGCTGGAGTCTGCAGTTCTGAGATAGTGGCAGTCCCTGGGGGGCTGACTAGAGGCTCCCCAAGCAGGCAGCTGAAGCTAAGAGTCAGAGAGCAGGCCAGCTCTGAGTTGGATATGTGCTGAAGTTTCTGTCATCCATTGGGAAATTTTGGATTCATTCAAAACCCAAATACACAGTCCTGGTATTTGTGTTTCAGATCTGGAGGCTGGAAGTGGTATTTTGTGTTTATTTGTGTTTTGCCAAAAGCCAGCCCTACTCAGAATACTGGAATAATTGGCAATACACAAGCTTTAGGGAATTAAAAATGTTGTAACCTGAGAGTAACAAAAGGCTTAAGGTTGCAGTACTAAAATAGTTTACCACAGAGTAGATCCATTGAAGTTAAGTGGACTCCTCTGGAGCAACTTGTTGCCTTAGAACACAGTCAAGGCAAACCCTTTTGGACTGAGGGTTCTTCTGCAGGATAGTTCCCAATCTTCATATGCTTGAGAAGGACTGACTAAAGCACAACAAACGTATGCTTAGGCTGAAAGAGAAAGGCTGGTAGTTGTTTGTGGTCATAAGTGTTTTCATTACTAAGTTTGTGAGCACAATTTGACCAAGATAAAAGGCTATCACAAAGTTTTGAAAGTCATGGTACAGTGCACTGTGCAGACTTCAGAGAAATGCCAAGATATTTCAATCATAGTGGAGATAAGCAAATCAGCTTTCATGCTTTCAAGAACATCTTAAGAGTAATGAAACCAACAGACTGCAGAAAGAGAAGTTTGGGGAACCTGTGAGTCTCATGCTACCCATTTCTGAAATGAAATTTGACCAGCAATAGCTAAACTTAAAACAGAGTGGAAAAAGCATTTCTAGATGAACAACCATTGCCAACCATGAAGAGCTGATCCAGTCATCTCCTAACACAACTACATATTGAGTGCACAGCAATTGAATGACTGCATACAATGGGACTGTGTGTAGTGGATAAGGTGCTGGAATTGGACCTGGGAGACCAGGGTTTGAATCTCACTCTAGCCATGAACTCACTGTGTGGCCTTGGGCAAGTTACAACTTCTCAGCCTCAGTTTCCCATCTGTAAAATGGGAATATCTGTGTGTGTATTTGTCTTTCCCTATGTGTGTTCCCCTCATCCTTGTCCATCTTAAATTGTAAGCCAACTGGGCAGTGACCTGTCTCTGAAAATCTGTGACTGTAAAG
This sequence comes from Sphenodon punctatus, assembly GCA_003113815.1. Lineage (NCBI taxonomy): Eukaryota > Metazoa > Chordata > Lepidosauria > Sphenodontia > Sphenodontidae > Sphenodon > Sphenodon punctatus. Next base: position 924,452 of record QEPC01001081.1, on the reverse strand, counting down.
TGCTGCATACACCTAGTAGCGCTATAGAAATAATAAGTAGTCATGGTAGTATGGGACTGCACACAATGGACTTTATTTATTTATAAACATTTTTTAGCTGCCCCGTGATGCCTACAGCATCTCAGGGCGGCTAACAACAATACAATAAAATGTCATAAAAACAATATTTAAAAACAACTTCATCAATAAATTTTAAAAAACAATCCCATATCCACCCCCCTCCCCACAACTACCCAACCCTCCCTTCCTCCCTTCCAAAGGTCTGGGTGAACAGCCAGGTGTTGCAGGCTCGACGAAACACCAACAGACCTGTGGCCAGGTGGGCTTCCTCTGGGAGGGAGTTCCAGGGTCACGGCCCAGCCACCAAGAATGCCCTCTCCATTGTAGCCCCCCCCGTCTTACCTGGGGGACTTCCAAGAAGGTGCCCCCAGTGGACCGAAGGGATCGCTCTGAGGTCCCGAGGGTGAGACGGTCCCCGAGGGATGAGGGTCCCAGACCGTGCAGGGCTTTATAGATCAATACCAACACCTTGAATCTGGCTCGGTACGCTATAGGCAGACAGTGCAGAACACGGAGCACTGATGTTATGTGCTCCTGTCGCCCAGTCCCCATAAGGAGACAGGCTGCCGCATTCTGCACCAGCTGCAGCCTCCGAACCAGAAACAAAGGAAGCCCCAAGTAGAACACATTGCAGTAGTCCAGACTAAAGGTGATGAAGGCATGAATAAGGGTGGACAGGTCGGGCCTGGAAATGTATGGGCACAGCGTCCGTACCAGATACAGCTGGTGGAAGGCGATCTTAACCACCGCCTCCACCTGCCAATCCAGACGGAGACCCGACTCCAACACCACCCCCAGTCTCTGAACCTGTGACAGCACAGCACATGAGATCAGAAATGAGAAACATAGTAGCTGTGAGACTATCTGGAATTGAGGAATGCATGAAAAGAATTGGGATTAAAGCTGAGACAGAGAGCTCATTTGTTACCTGCATGTAGTACCCACATCACGTACTCAACAGGCTACTCAATTACTAACCAGGTACCCAGATACCAGAAAATTGATAATTTCCAGTAACTTTTTATTTTTATTTTTCCAGTTACTGATCAGTAAATCAGGACAGAAAACCAAAAATTCAAGAACAGAAGTTGACATTCTGGAACATCGGGTACTTGAATGGGGTAAAAATTGGGTTCCGATCAGTACCCGATATTTTCAAGTCAATTTGAGTACTGTAAATTCAACAGGTATACCTGTTTTTGCACATACTCATTTCAGCTCTAGTTGAGATGTTTTATTGAGATCAGCGTGGCATATGCAATAGTGGAAGAGAACCACTGAAATTGCATGAGGTAGCCAATCATACCTGGTCCTAGGTCAGGGCAGCAGACTCAGACTTAGGAAAGATTACCCCCAATAGTTGATTGCTGCACGGTGCAACAAGCAGCAACATAATAATACTTTGTAAATCAGAGGCCCTTTTTACACAGGTGGCACCCATGCATGAACACACAGGGTGTTCATGCGTGGGTGCCGTCCATGTAAATCTCACGCACATGCATGCATATCCATCCCCATGCATGGAGGCACCAGTGAAAATGGAGGTCCCTCCACGCATGGGGATATGTGGGGGGTGGAGGGTGCCCATATACATTGGCGACCACGGGCCGCCCACACTGCGGTGCCCACACACACACACACGCAGCTGCAGCCCATGTAAAAAGGGCCATAGTTAGCTCCCCATGGAATCCAAATGAGCTCTCTAATTGTAAGTGGCTTTTCCTGGCATTTCTCATTACTGTTCAGTTTGAGCACATCTCATCATATCCTTAACATGCACAATAGAGCTGAAACAAACAGCAACATTTTTACTCATGATAATTTTGCCATTTCAAAAACCGGGATTGAGCTCTATTACTACTAATCATTTCTATAGCACTACTAGGAGTACACAGCACTTTACAGTCACAGATTCTTTCATAGACAGCTGCCTTTGCAGTAGGCTTGCAATCTAATATGAACAAGGGTGAGGGGAACACATGGACACATAATCCCATTTTACAGATGGGAACTGAATTAGAGAGATTGTGACTTGCCCAAGAACACCCAGTGAGTTCATAGCTAGGCCAGGATTTGAACCTGGTTTCCTAGGTCCAACTCCAGCACCTTCTCCACTACACCACAACACACTGAGGGTGTTTATAGACGATCCCGCCAAAAGCCAGCTTTCCCCCCCGCACAGTCTCTGAGAGCCGTGTCTGCAGTTCAGACACGGCGCAGAGTGCGAGTGCGCATGTGCCCCATTCTGCGCATGTGCACTCGCCCGCGGAACCAGGAAGTGCGGCGTAAAGCCGGCACTTCGGGAATCCGCGTCGGAGGGGGCAGGCTCGCCTGCCCCCTCCGACGCGGATTAAAAAGCGGCCCCAGCAATTAGACGAGCGCCAAGAAAGGCGGCTGATCAAAGGATCAGCCGCCTTTTTGGTCTCGTCTATAAACGCCCTGACTCTTAGGTCCCAACCATTTACCACTTACCACATTGCTGAGGGTACCGTTATACTTCTGGGGTTTTGTTTGTTCATTGTACTGCAATACGTAGCCAATCACTGTTCAAATAGTCCATTTCTTAACCTTCCCCAATGCCCCTTAGCCTCCATTCAGAATTGTTGTTGTATGTTTTTCCATTTGCTTTAACCAATCTGCAACTGAATTTCAGATATGTAAAGGAATCAACATACTAGCCAATAAGTGACAAGGAAGTATAAGAGGAAATGGAGTACAGAGGAAATAGAAGAAATGCATTATTGCATTGATATTACCTCTCAGGCTTTGTAACTGATGGCAAAGTGGTAAATGGCAAAGCAGTAAATGGGATCCTGGTAAGCAAATTATCTATCTATAAATCAGAAAACAAAATGTCAATCAAAACATTGCCAAGTCGTGAGAGGTTCCTGATTTAATTGAGATGGTACCAGGAACCAGGATTTCAATGGGAATTCCCATTCTGGTGAAATCGCGTTTCAACCCTAATGCACAGAAAACAGCAAAACATAAACTCTGGCATAAAAATTCCCTGTTTGATTCAAGTGAACCCATATTTAGTCACTATGTATCCCCCACACTGGTCTGTATAGCCACCAGTTCAGAGTCCTGGAGCAAAAGGACAAAATCCCAGAGTTATCAACATCTAGCAGTTGACTTCAATAGCTTCAGGAGCTCATGGTAACTGTTTTACTACTGATGAATGTACATATGAGACATGGAAATCAGTTTGAAAAATAACTGAGCAGACATTAGATGGAGACACTGCTCTGGGCATGGATTTGTCTTGAGCATGACTGAATTCAGTGGGAGTTTTACCTGAGTGAGAAATAGGTACTTCATTTTCGATCTGGCAGAGAATTAATAAGCAAGGCCAAATTTAATTTTATGCCAGCTCCTTTTGGATGAGAATTCAGTAGATCCCTGAGGACCTTGACTCCTGTCTATTGGATTAGATAACGCAGGGAAACTGCAGGAAAGACCTTTCATACACATAACCTGTCTACTTCTATGTGAGTAGATTTTTAATTATAATAAGTCCTAATGATAGTTTGCGCAAAATCAAAACATATTAGGACTGGAATGAAGCTTAAAGGTAATTTAGTCCATCTAGTCCCTCCCCCTGCCCAGTGCCCTAAACCTTCCAATGATGGGAACTCCACAACTTCCTTTGGTATTTTGTCCCATTGCCCAACAGTTCCAATGGTTAAAAAATTCTTCCTGATATTAAACCAAAACGTTTCCACCATGAATTAAGTGCATTGTCACTTGCCCTGCCCTCAATGGCCATGAAGAACCATTGCATCCTATTCTGCTTAGAGCAGCCTTTTCATGTATTTGAAAATAGATATTTTGCCTCCTCAGTAGGGCTGAAAGTTTGTCCTTGGGGGGTGGGGGGGTGTTCAGTCTCATTGAGAATGCTGGTTCTCTATTCATTCCAGGAACTGAGAATGAACTAAGAAGCAGTAGCGTCTTGGTTTAATTCTCAATGAGGAAAAAAAAGACCTCAATCCACATGTGCAAAATGGCCACTAGGCCATTCTACACATGTGCAACCCTTTTCCAAAATGGTGACAGCAGCATCATCACCATTTTGGAAAAGGGCAGCCATTCTGCACATGTGCAGCAGCCATTTTTCACATGCACAGACCACCTGGAATTTTCCAAAATGGCGATGATGCTACCACTGCCAGTTTGGAAAGGGGCTATGCATGCACAATGGCTGGGTGGCCATTTTGTGCATGTGCAGTTATATTTATTTATTTATTTATTTATTTTGCAGCAAGACATATCAAGAATTTGTACTGAGGCATCTCGGTCCCAGTTCTCAGATTCTCTGTATTTCTCTATTTTAGCCCTATGGTCCTCGGCCTTCTCTTCTCTAGCCTAAAAATGCCTCACTCCTTCAACCTTTTCTCAGGTTTAGCTTTCCAAGTCCTCTATCACCTTGCTATGGTACCATCTGAAGAGAGCATCTAGAGCAGGGATTCTCAACCTGGTGCTCAGGAGCACCAAAGTGCTCGGGGCAGTGAGTGAAAGTGCTCCCCAAGTCAGCTGTCAGTAGTGCTCCGGAGCACTTTGAAACAGTCTTCCTTTGGACTGAGTTAAATTGAATTGCAGAGGGGAGACAATCTGCATATTTACGCTAATCATTCATGCAAATTATGCAGTGCTCCCAAGTAGTCACGTCACTCCACTGCTTGTGACTGGAAAAAGACTGAGAACCCCTGATCTAGAGAGAGTTATTCCTTTCACACACTGGATCATTGTAGAGGATCAAATTATGGTTATGTTTCACCATGTAATTAAACAGGCTCATATCTCTGCTTTTACTGTGAAGTAACTACTGTAAAGTTACTGCTCATAGCAGTTACCACTGCTTCTATGTGGCTTACACTGACTTGTGTATGGATGGTGCACTATTGACCAGAAGCTGCTGATCAGCTCAATTGCTTTGTAAAGCCTGGATTAAACCACTGAGGTACTCTCAGACATCTGATCAGCATAATTGATGAGGCCATGGACAGTCATCTGAAGGAACTGGTGGAAGTCCTGTCTCTTGGGACATTGAAAACCAGACTTT
>QEPC01001081.1:901830-914330 GCA_003113815.1 Sphenodon punctatus | reverse complement strand
TTTGTTTAGTAAATTAAAAAATGAAAATGAATTGCACACCCTTCCTGGATTTCAATCTAATGGCCAACCTCTCAGGGGATGCCACTTACCAGACCTCCACTGAGTTTAATGGGACTGCATCCACCAAATGATCTGACCCTGCATGGAATATCAGTATGTTAACATATATTTTCCAGAGTCTGGCTACAACTTTATTAACTCTAGCAAAGCATTAGCCAGATTTCACTGCAAAATATGTCATCCTGCTAGTTATTTGCATAAAGAGATGGGTTTGATCCTGCTGTATTTCCCATATTTGATTAGCTCAATCTGAAGGAGGGTTGTCAGGGAAAATGGAATCAGCTAGCCGTTGCACTACAGCATTTAAAATTTAAATACCAAAGTTTGTCCACAACAAAAGCTGTAGTCTCTGAAATCCCCCTTTTCAAAATTTGCTGTACTATTAATAATGTCGTTTATCTTAGGAGCCATTTAGTTTTCAGAAATACAGCTCAGTTTTTTGCATTTCTAAGTTAAAGTAAGCTTACACCTCATATGTAAGGAGGAAAGTCCATCTAGTAAGAATGGGACACATCGTGGGCTTAGTCTGGCCAATACTTTAATCCTATATGTAGTCCCATGATTCCACTGAAATAATATTTCACTGGAATCATGGAAGTAATCCTATGAGGAGGGAGCTCTGAATTTGTAAGACCAGGCCCTGCATTTGTAAGCACTTATTGAGGTTTCATTGGGAAAGCTGTTTGGGAAGCTTTCTTCCTTATGAAAATATTTGATGGAAATTTAATGTTTTAATTTTTAAAATAATGTTCTGGGGTTTACCAAAAGATCGGGGAGGGGAGGGTTTGAGTTTCAGCAATATTTTTTTGTTTACTTTTTAAGAACATTAAAAAATTGTTGGGGGATTTTCAGTTTTCCCAAAGAAAACCTGCAAGTTTTAAATAGATACAGAAATTTTTCCAAAAACATTTATTTTCAAAATTTTCCTTACTCTGCTGTCAGAATCAATAATTGGAAAAAGAAACTTTCACCCATCTCTTCTGATTATGCAGATCAACAGGGAATGTTGCTTTGTGTTTACACCCAGGAATGGAGTCTTTTATTATTCTTTGCTGACAGAATTCAGCTCTAAATTTTGGAACAAACTCTTTTCAGAGAAAATCTGCTTTTTCTTTGAAATTTGTTGCAAAAGGTTTTGCAAGTTTGGCAAGACAAAAGAATTTCAGTGTCTCCTTTTTGGAAATCTGGACCTCGTCTGCACATGGTTTACTGGAATGGGGGGAGTCTGTGGGTGATGATAGACCCCTGGAATTGGTGTTAGGTTCATAGCCCCCACCCAGCTCCCACTCACATGTTTAACGTGTAGAACCTAATGAACAGGCATCCTCTGTGTGTATTTCTTGTCTGTTTAGGCAGCCCCCATTCACCCCCCACAGACAGGTTTAATAGGACAAATCTAATACATGGGCAGGCATTCTTCCCCACTGCGCTCCACCCAACACCACCACTTCCCAGTATCCCACCCCCTATAATGACTCACAGCCATGGCAAACTATGGGGAAAAGATGCCACCCCAGCTGTTTCTTTGGGGCTATAACTCCATAATACATTCCAGGGCCTGCTATCCCCACCCACAGAGGTGCATACCTGGGTTTATATATACCTACCAGCATTTGGTGGCTGGAAGTAACCTTTTGCTATGCACAGAATGCGGAGTTTATTGTGAACATTGCATACTTTATTGAGCACCTATAGTGAATACTGAAAGCAAAAGTAAAAAATTCAAAGGGAAAGTAATCTTTCTTCTTTGGCCCACTATAAACATCTGTCTCTAAATTTTGGAGCAACAGCTACATACTTAACTGGAGCTTATTCTATAAGATGGTTTTATCTTTTTTCTGTGCTAGGATGAAGGCTCTTCCTTCCAAAATTTTGGAAGGAAGGTGTTCTGGCCCATTGTTTGATCAAAGGCTTTGTCCTTTTGACCAGAAGGAGATAGAGGCAGTGGGTCATATACTATTTGTCTGTAATCTGTATGAGACATCTCGAGATAGATATTTGAAGTTTTTTATATTACAATTCCCTGGTAGGACCTTTTTTAGATTGACTGTTATTTTTCTTTCTGATTCCACTCCTAAAATTTCCAGTGCTGTGTCTGCCTTTTTGTTAGAGGCTTTTTCGAGGAGAGGAATTTTTTTTAATTTCTGCCCCCTGGGTAACTAATAGCCCAAAGGGGTATTTCAAACAAACAGATCAAGAAATGGACATGATGTGGAATTGTGTGAAATTGTGTGGATTTGTGTCATACTGTGTATTACTCATGCTGTGGATTGTGAAGTACAAATCACTAACTTGTTTTTGCTTCTGTGTAGCTATATTTTAAGAGGTTGTATATTAAAATGACTAGCATCTGCTTAAACTTCTGGTGTAATTTTGCTAAGTTTTAATTTAGTATACTAATATTTTATTTTATTTTATTATTATTATTATTATTATTATTATTATTTATTTATTTAATTTCCTTTGGAACTTGTTTGATTTTTGTTTTATTCTCCATTCTTTTAGTCATATGATTCAGAGTTGTAAAGTTTTTGAATATGCAATGACCTATCGTCATGCAAATAAATAAATTGAAGTGAAAGTAATCACTCCAAGCATTAGTCTTTGCATGTTTTCAGCCTGCTTTCTCCCATTCACAGCACAGTTCACAGCTCACTGGTAGGTAGCAGCACACAGTTTTATTTGGGTCTTGCTGAGGGGTAGGTTGGAAATCCCTCCCAGTTCACATAAAGATATGCACCTCATGTACCCCACTCTCAAATATGCGCTTGTACTCCCTCTCCAGCATCTTCTGCATCACCATACAATTGCACACTAACTGTGCAAGTTAGTTAGTGTACACACTAATTAGCACATTAACTGTGAAAGCCCCTTAACCCACAAGGGTGTAAACTGAAGCAATCACCTCTTATACATGATTTATATAAATGCCAGCAATATACCTTGTGCTGTACAAGCATAATTAGACACAGTTCCCTACCCAGAAGGGCATAGACCAAGCTCAGACCAAGATGCCTACTTATTTCTCTGCTGCCTGCTTCCTGTCATGTGCTTTTATACTAGCAAGAACCAAACGAGGCCTGGTGGGTGGAGACCCCCATCAGACTGTCTAGACTGAGGGGCAGGGTCAACAGAACCAGAACAAATGCTGAACCTGGTCTCACGGGTAGCACAAAAGGTGCCAGCCACCCGCACCAGGGTACCAGAGACACTGGTTTGAGACCTGGGTCCTTACATAGAGCACTTCAGTCGCTGCTAGAGGTGGAAATGAAAGCTGTGTGGAAGGTGTTTTTAGATGGGAGAACTTTCTGCTGATGCCTTAAAATGCATCTTGGGGAAACCCCCTGGGGGTGGGGAATTAGATGCTCCTCTCTAGACCAGACGTCGCCAAGTGCCATTGGAAATAGCAGCACCGGGTGATTCCCAGACTTTTTGTGACTCTGACTAGATAAAACTCCAATTACCAGGCACTTAGCTAGTTCACATCTCAAAAAAAAGTCTGGGAGTTGCCCAGTAGGGATGTGCGAATGTGGTTCGGCCATTCGGTATCCGGCCCAAACATGGCCTGTTCAGACAGCCGAACCAAAAGCCCAAACCGAACGCTGAAACCCCGAACAGTTTGGCCTCATTTGGATGAGTTTGGTGGCATTCGGGCAGGAAAAACAGGGCTGGAGGGCCCAGGGAGAGGGAGAGGCACCTTAGGAGCAGACTTCATGGCATCAGGGGTGGAGAGGCTTGGACTAGCAGCCAGCCTGCCTAATCACCATCCCTCTTTTCCTCAGACCACTGACTTTGCAGTCTGCGATTGGCCATGGGCTAGGCTGCACAGAGCCAATGGGGCTTGTGGTAAGGTGGGCGCAGCAAGTAACAAAAGTCATTGCCCTCCCCCCCTTCCAACTCCTTCTGAGCTAACAACTGATCCTGTCAGCAGGCGTTTTCAGAAATCTCCCTCTCCCAGCAGTTGTGTACCTCCCAATCCATTGCCATACTCCTCCAAATTCACCCATTTCCACCCATTTACCTCCATAGTTTCATTTATTTAGATTAGATTAGATCAGATAGATTTAGGTGTTATTTTTATTTTTTACCCCTCTCTGTGTTCTTTCTCCCTACCCTCCATTGAATCCTTCCCTCCTCCCTGTATATATTCCATCCCTGATTCCCTTGCCCTATTTTTTTATTTATTTATAGTAGCATTAGATTGATTTAGATTTCATTTAAGTTTTGTACCACTCCCTGTGTTTTTTGTTGTGAGCTGTCTGTGTCCCCCCTCCCCCATCCCTGTGGATAGATAGATAGATAGATAGATAGATAGATGTAGGAGTTAGCTTAGTTATAGAGATAGATAGAGATAGTGTGCAGTGATTCGTTTTAATATTTTATAGTGTGTTTGTAGGACTAGGCCTTTGTAGATATTAGATAATATTCCATTTAGTTCCATAGGTTTTAGAATAGTTAATAGCAGTTAGAATTAGTGTAGATATATATATAATATTAGATTACCAATTTGAATAAATAAATAAATAAATAAATAAATAAATAAATTTAGTAAGTCATAACCATAGGTCGAGACTACAAGAAAATACAAGAGTAAATATAAACCGAATACAAAAATAAAATTACTCATAAAGTTAAAATCAAAGTAAATAAAATGAACAGAGCAACTACAAAGAATCTATAGAGGCATGGAAGCTAATAGTCCAAATATGTAAGGAATCAGCTTCTTTTGATTAAAGCCACAGTCATATTAGCAAGGGCATGAATCGTGGTATCATCTTTAGAAGAAAATAAAAAGGTTAAAAGCTGCTGGGGGGCACAGTATGATTTACATTGAAGTGGTGCAGCCAGAAATTTGAGCCGGAATTTCTCTGTATAGGGGCAAATAAAAAGCAAATGTAGGATATCTTCCAACTGATTTGATGAGCAGCTACATATTCTAAAAGAGTGCAGAAGCCCCTTTCTTCTAGTGTCCAACACCCTAGAGGGGTGAGGTCAAACCTTAAAAGTGTTAAGGCTCTCCTCTGGTACTCAGTATCTAAAACAGTAAGGTAAGGTTCTCTTCCCGGGATTAACTTTAAAAGTTTGTAAAGGGCAGCTGATTTTAATTTTCCAATCATTTGTCTATCTTTAAAAATTGCTAAGTCTGTAAGTTGTCTTATAGTCAGAAATTTAATTCTAGAATTAGGGAGAGAAAGCAGAGCTTCCATAGATTGCCCCAGCAACCAAAAAAGACGGCGCAGTTTTGGGACCACGCAAATAAGCGAGGTGAGAATTCAATTCTGCCAGGCAAAGGCTTGGCAGCCTGTCCTCGGCCATGCTCTGGACCCTTAACCAAAAGGAAATCTGGACCAAGTTTAATTTTACCTCAACCGGAACTACTCCTGTTTCAAGGCATTCAAGAGCAACTGGTGTGTTCTTTGGGACGGAAAGGATTGCTCTAAGGAATCGATTTTGGAAAAACTCCAGCTTGGATCTTAAGAAGGGGCCCCAAATCTGAGCACCATAAAGGGCCTGTGGAGAGGCTTTTGAGTCAAGGAGTTTTAAAGCAGGTGCTATAAGTTTCCCACCATCCGTTCTCCAAAACATTAGAAGGCCACCTATAGATTGGTCTATTTTGGTTTTGCTATACTCAGTGTGTTTGGACCATGTGCCAGAAGCAGAGAAAATCAGGCCCAAGTAACAGTAAAATTTAATTTGTTCTAGCTTGACATTCTCAAGGAGCCAATCAAATTTGCGACATTTTTTGGCTACAAGAACGTTGATTTTTCCGTAATTGATTGTCAAATGGTTTGAATTGCAGAAGGAGCCCAGTGCAGCCAGAAGCCTCTTCAGATCCAGCCTAGCATTAGAAATTAAAACTATATCATCTGCATACAGCAGAATTGACAGGTGTCTATTACAAATAGCCACCGGGTAAAACAAATCATTTTTTTACTATTGAATACTGAAACTATTCCATTGATACAGAAATTAAAAAGAAAAGGAGCCAAAACACAGTCTTGTTTCACCCCATTTGTAGCAGAAATCGTATCTGTCAAATGACCATTCAGGGAGTATTTAACTCTCAACTGAGAATTTGCATAGAGTAATCGGACCAGGTAAATCAGTCTTCTGTCCATATTAGTAGCCAGGAGTTTTTCCCATAGTAATTTCCTGTCTACAGAATCGAAAGCAGCTTTGAGGTCCACAAAAGAAATGAACAAGGATCGTTTTCTAACCCGGACATATTTATCGATTAAATGCATCAAAATGAAGCAGTGGTCAAGGGTCGAGTGTCCAACCCGAAAGCCTGCCTGTTCTTCCAGGAAATACGAAGCTACATTTGCCCAAGCCTCCAATTTGATCAATAAATAGCGGGCGTATACTTTCGCTATCACATTGATCAAACTAATAGGTCTATAGTTTGATGGCAAATCTCTGTTTCCCTGTTTAAAGATTGGAATCACAATGCTAATGTCCCAACCAGCAGGAACGAGGCCCGAGAAGTTTATAGCATCAAACAAGGTACAGATGATAGGGAGCAACCAATCAATTTTATCCCTTAAAAAATTCCCGATAATACCATCACCACCAGGTGCCTTCCCCCTAGGAACTTAGCCCTGATTTCAATCAGGTTCACTAGAGGTCACAGTGGGAGATCCTGTTAAACACTCACATTTAGGGATGTGGAAACGCAGTTTGGATGTTCAGAGTTCGGGCCGTATTCGACCTGTTCGGACAACCGACCCAAACATCCGAACCAAACGTTTGAATGGCCGAACAGTTCGGAAAAGTTTGGATGAGTTCGGATGAGTTCAGGGGTGGGAAAAATGTGACTTTGGGTTGGAAAAACATGACTGGAAGGGGGAGGCAGCTGAAGAGCAGACTTCCTGGAACCAGGGGTGGAGTCCAGGGGTGGTCTCAGGGCCAAATGATACCGATACCGGAAAAAAATTGATTTCGGTATCGATAGCGTTATTTTAGAATATTCAGCCGAGTTTGGCTGAACCGAACTCCACTGAACTGAACAACCGTACCCAAACTCGGGTTTCGAACGAAATGAACGAACATCCAAACATCTGAACCCCATTCTGTTCGCACATCCCTACTCACATTCAAAACTGGAATGTCTGGAAGTTGATTAAAAATTCATGAATGAATAAATAAATTATATATATATATATATATATATATATATGTAAAATCTTCATGTGCATTCTTTGGGTGGGAGAATGGAGAAGGGAAGCAGGAGAGGCTGGTCTGCTGCCGGTAAGGCAGGCAATGAGGCACATGGCAGAGGTGGCAGGGGCCGTGCCAGTGGAGTAGCAGCAGCAGCTCGAGCCCAATACCACACCCAAAACTGCACAGGCCTGATTTTGGCAGTCAGGCTTCAGAGGCTTCCAGCAGTGGCACTAGGGGTGTGGTTCGGCATTGCCTCCTGCCAGCGTCCTCCACTGCCACACAGGGCACTGGAAGGCCTGCACGCCAGGAGGCTGCGGCTATCTCTGCTGTGGCTGCAGGAGCAGGTGTAGGTGCTTCGGAGTCAGATGTTCCTCCATGGCCACCAGTGTCCCCGACCCCCATTATTGAGGTGATCCCCAACAGTCCAGGACTGGTGGATCCCAACCCGGCTGCTAGAGGCAGGGCCTGATCCCCGGCCAATGGCAGCAGGGAGAGGAGCAGCAGTAGCAGTAGCACCAACAGCTATAGGGGGCACAGGGAGAGTGGAAGCAGTATGGTGGGCAGTCCATCAGCCTCAGGGTACCAGTACTCCCCTTCATGGGGGGGGAGGCATATCTCAGAATGGGGTCAGCAAGGCAGACATTAGTCCTGTGGAGGATATGTCTGGTGCTGAGACGATGGCTGTCCCTCCAAGAGCTTTGTTGCCACTATGTTCTGCCCCTCCCAGCAGCACTGTCAGTGGTGCGTCACCCAGTGCAGGCCAGAAGGCAGGAGGGGGCAAAAAAATCCTCTATCTGGGTGCATTTTAAGTTGGTGTGGGCAGATGATCCCAGGGAGATGCAGTGCACTTTGTGCCGGAAGGTGGTGAAGTGTGGCCAGGTGCTCACCAACCTTGGCAAAACTGCCATGACAAAGCACCTCAAGGGATGCCACAGCACTGTGCTGCTAAGCAGGCAGGCAGGGGCAGTGGCCGCTAGCGGGTTCCCGACTGCAGCGGCCAGTTGTCTGCCTCCATTAGTGGACAAGCGTCCTGCTCGAACAGCTGTCTCTAGCAGCAGGAGTGGTATCGCTGCTAGGGGGCAGCAGCAGCAGTGTCAGTGCACCATGGAGGAGCTGGGGTGGGGCAGCTGCCAAGTCCATCGTCAGCTGCAGGATGTGGAGGGCGGCGTGACTTTCAAATGAAAGCCACACGCATGTTGGGGAAAATGATAGCGCTGAATGGGCAGCCCTTCTCGGTGGTCCGGGACATGGGTACAGATGTGCAAACAGAACGCGGTTCAGCCATTCAGTCATTCGGTTCAGGAACTGAGTTCCTGTTCGGTCGTTCAGTGCAGGGACCGAGTTCAGATTAGGTCATTCTGTTTGGTGGAGTTTGGTTTGACTGAATGTTCGGGGGGGCGGTATCGATATCGGTCTCGTATGGTCCCGTGATCATGTCGGAAACTGGAAATTCAAGTGTGTGTGTAGCTTGTGTGGAGAGAGAGCGTGTATGTGTGTTGTGGCTGGCTGGCTGGCTGTGTGGTTTACTGTTTTGTTTGCTGTGGGTTGGCTGTGTTGTTTTGGCTGGTTGGTTGTGAGTTGGTGGGTGTTTTGTTTGGCTGTGTTTGTTGACTCTTGTGAAGGATGTTGGCAGATAGAAAGAGGAGGCTTAGGAAGGTGACGGTGGAGGAGATGGAAGACGAAAAGGCTGCCACTGGACCTTCTGAGGTGGTGTAGGTCGACTCCTCATCAGAGGAGCAAGAGGTCACAGGAGGTGCCACTGCTGCCAGGTTTGTAAACTTTATTTTGTTTGTCTAGCACCCCAAGGAGGGCAGGATTTGCACCTGCCAGCCAGGGTCTTTCTAGTTGCCATCCCTAGAACCCCAAGAAGGGCAGGATTTGCATGTTCCAGCAAGGGTCTCCAGTTGCCATCCCTAGCACCCCAAGAAAGGCATGATTTGCACGTGCCAGCAAGGGTCTCCAGTTGCCATCCTTAGCACCCCAAGGAGGGCAGAATTTGCACATGCCAGCCAGGTCTCTCCAGTCACTGCCATCCCTAGCACCCCAAGGAGGGAGGACTAGAGGCATCATCAAAAATAAATGCATGATATTTAGGTGTTCTTATGTGTTCCTGTTTCAGAGAGGGTGATGATCCGGGCCCCCAGAACCCCATCATCGAGGCAGAGGTCAGAGCCGCTGCCAGACAGGCATATAAGGTCTGACGTCTGGCGGTGGTATGACAGTCCAAAAGGAGAATACACCTTATGCAAGGTAAGGCACAGGGGCTGGAACAACATAGAATGGATTGCCCTATGACCTGTTAGGAAGTCCCCTGCAGAGAGAGATTGGCCACCACCCACTAGTGGAGACAGAATGCAGCCAGGGCTTGACAGAGCATTGGTCTGACACAGTATGGCTCTTCTTATGGTCCTATCTTTTTATTAGGGATATGCGAACAGGTTGTGGTTCAGGTTCGGCCGTTTGGTTCAGTTCGGTTCGGGCGTTCAGTTCAGGCATTCGGTTCAGGCGTTCGGGTCATTCACCGAGTTCAGGTTCGGCCGTTCGGTTCGGTCATGTTTGGTTCAGTTTGGGGGGTTGGAAAAAGTATCATGAGAGCGCATGATCACGGCAGAAACTGGAAATTCGAGTGCGTGCAAAGCTGTGTGGTGAGAGTGTGTGTGTTTGGCTGGGTGGCTGTTCGGTTCATGTGTTTTGGCTGTTTGTGTTTGGTTTGGCTGTACTGTTTGGCTGGTTGGTGAGTGTTGGTGTGTTGTGGGTGACTGACTGTGTGCTTTGGTTGGCTTGGCTGCGTGTTTAAAAAAAATGAAGAAGGCTGTTGTGCTGATACCATGGCTGGGGGACAACATGGTGCTCTCAGAGGAGGAAGAGGAGGAGGTCGCTGCCCGTGGACCTTTGGTGGTGGCTGGCTCCTCAGATGAGAAGCAAGTGGTGGGCACAGGAGGTCCTGCCAGGTTTGTAAACTTTTTTTTACTTTGAGGACAAGAAAGGCTCTATCCGTTAGAGTGAGCTCACTGGAATGCAGGTGATTGCGTGGGTGGTGGGCATCAGTCAGGCACAAACAGTGGGCATCAGCAGGTAGCAGCAGATGTCTGCCACAGAGAGGGGGGGTACTGTAGTATGAGGGGCTCTTCCAGCAGTCAGGCATGAGCACGAGCAGAACCCCCACCCAAACATGTGCCAGGCTAGCAAGGGTCTCCACTGTCCAGTTGCCATCCCTTTCCCTACACACACCCAAATAAGGGCAGGATTTGCACGTGCCAGCCACCAGGATCTTTCCAGTTGCCATCCATAGCGCCCCAAGAAGGACAGGATTTGCATGTGCCAGCAAAGGTACTTCAAGTTGCCATCGCTATTAGCACCCCAAGAAGGGCAGGATTTGCACGTGCCAGCCAGAGCCTTTCTAGTTGCAATCCCTAGTATCCCCTAGCACCCCAAGGAGGGCAAGATTTGCACATGTCAGCCAGGGTCGCATCTCCCGTTGCCATCCCTAGCACCCCAAGGAGGGAGAACTAGAGGCATCATCATAAATGCATGATATTACTTTGGTGTTTTAACGTGTTCCCATTTCAGAGAGGAATTGGATGCCAGCCCCAGCACAGGTGCCAGGCCAAGGAGGACCCCTAGGTGAGGGGTCCTCCAGACACCGGAGAAGGTTGGATGTCTGGAGGTTTTATGAGATGGACAACAGAATTGCCATATGCAAGGTAAGACATGGGGACTGGAAAAACAGGGAATGGATTGCCCAGGAATGGAAGTCCCCTGCAGAGAGATATTGGCCACCCAGTCCACCCACTTGTGGAGACAGAATGCAGGCAGGGCTTGATAGACCATTGGTCTGACACAGTATGGCACTTCTTATGTTCCTATATTTTTATGTTCTTTAGATCTGCGGCAAAAGTATCCAGAGGCAGAGAGAGGGGACCACAATGGGGATCATTGCCCATATTGAAAAGCTCCACGGCCTGATGGTGAGGTGGCAGGAGGACCCTGGCGTGATCGTGGAGCCTCAGCCTCAGCGCCAGAAGAAGGGGGGGAAGGCATCCCAGAAGTGACAGCATGTAAGCCCTTCCCCCTCCTCCAGCCCCAAAGTGGAGTCCCCCAGGCCCTGGGAGTCTGCTGCGGTGAAGGCCTTTCGGGCTGAAGTTTAGAGGCCTGGCCACCAAATGATGATGGGTGTACGCTGCCTGGAGAACTACCTGATGGAACAGTTCCAGGCACTCGAGGTGGAGAAAAAGAAGGTGGAGGACAACCAGTACGTCTCCACCGAGATGGAATGTCTGGAACTGTACCACCAGGCGGTCTCCAGGTGGCATCGGGATGTGGAAGGGGCTGTGGAGTTTGCTGTCTCCCATGGCTATGAGATTGAAGAGGACCGGGTGGCCGCCCCTCAGCCCTGTGCTGTGCCCCAATGCCTTCTGCCTTTCCCCCAAGTCCCAGGAGACAAGTCAGAGACTAATAGTTTCCTTTATAGATTTCCTTTAAATATTTGGTTTTGGTTTCATAATGTTGTTGTTTTGTTGTTGTTGTTTACATAGTTTTAATAAAAGTTGTTATATTTGTTGTTATGAGCTTCGTTTGACCTGTCCAATCTTTTATCCCTATGTGCTGAAGTTCTGGAAGGCAGGTGACAGAATCTCATACAGCTTGTCGATCCCTACCAGCAGCATCTAGCTGGCTCCACATGTAGCACAGTTAAGGTATTAACCCAAAGATGTTCCAGGCAGCAGCAGGGTCTCAACTTGCAGACAGTCCCCCCAGGAGGGGCAGGACTTGTGTATGTGTGGGTGTGCCAGAGAGAAAGAGAGACAGGCTCCTTGGCAGCGGGTGGTGGAGGCTGGTGGTTAGACAGTGGATTGCTGGTTGCCAGGGTACAGAACCCTTTGCACAGATAGCATTTTTGGGGGCCTGGTGGGTGGGTGGCTTTGGTAGCAGCAGGTTGCCAGGGTACAGAACCCTTTTCACAGACAGCATATAGGCCTGGAGGTGGGGGCCTTTAGCAGCAGCAAACATGGGTTTCTGGGGCAGGCAGGAAGTGTGTCATGAGTGGCATTCAGGCAGGATTTGAGCTTTGCAACCTGGGTGGGCAGGCACGCAGTCAAGACAGCTTGGCATGAGAGGCAGGCAGGCAGGTAGGCGGGCTGAGGCAAGCTTTGATCTGGCAATGGCAACCTGGGCAGGCAGGCAGACAGCGTGACATGAGTGGCAATCAGGGGCGGATTGGCCATTGAATACACCGGGAGGATTCCCGGTGGGCCGGGGGCCGGGCTGGGGGCCGGTCA
>QEPC01001081.1:891562-901730 GCA_003113815.1 Sphenodon punctatus | reverse complement strand
TTCCTCCAGAAAGTTCTGGGTCGGCCTCTCGAGTTCGGCCCCAAAAGACCTTGCTGCTTCAGACTCCTCCCGAGGGACTGGAGAGTCCTCAGTGGTACTGGAGGAGGGGGAAGGGCTGTGCTGGTGGTGGTGCTTCTGCCGTGCTTCCCCACCCTTCTTCCGGTGCTGTTCCTCCATGCCAGAGTCCCGCCGCCTCACCTTCAGCCGGTGCACATTCTCTATATGGGCTATCAGCTGTGATATTGTCCCCTGTCTGCCCCTTTTGATTTTTATTACGCAGATCTAAAGAACATAAAAAGCAGGGATGGGCGAACGCAGTTCGGAAGTTCAGAGTACGGCCTGAACTTGGCCTGTTTGGATGACCGAACCCGAACCCGAACCCGAACTGACCAAACCAAACTCTATTCACAGAACAATAAGTTTCCTTTCTTTTTATATATGTATTAATGTTTGGTTTTGGTTTTATAAAGTTGTAGTAATGTGTTGTTGTTGTTGTTGTTGTTGTTGAATTTTTTAATAAAAGTTATACTTGTTGTTACGAGCTTTGTTTTAACTGGCCAATCTTTTATCCCTCTGTGCTGAAGTTCTGGCAGCTGACAGAACCTCATTGTATATACAGCTTGTCATATCCCTACCTGACAGTAGCAGCAGTACATGTAGTAGGCAGTGTATTAGCCTCAAGATGTGCCAGCAGCAGGGTCTCAACTTGCAGACAGCCCCCCAGGAGGGGCAGGGCTTGTGTCTGTGTGGGTGTGACAGAGAGAAAGAGATACAGGCTCTTTGGCAGTGGGCATCAGGCAGCGGGTGCTGGTGGTCAGAGGGACTCTTTCAGCAGCTTCAGCGGGTATCCGTGGGTGGGTGTGGAGGAGTAGGCTGGTGGGGGGCAGGCTGGCGTGCGGGCATGAGCAGTGGCAGCAACCAGATTATGGATCTTGGGACTGGAGTGATTGCTTCTGGATGCAGTGGAATGGCATGAAAGCCTCCCGTGACTGGAATGATGGTCCAAGAATCTTGTTGATTTTTCCTGGGACGGGCATGACTGCTTCAGGTACAGTGGAATGACAGCCTATGGGAGTTGAATGATGTCCCTAGAATTAGTGCTTGGTTGGGCACACTTCATTCAATCATGTGTTAGGTGGTAGGAGGTACAGGAACGCACACAGGCAGACAGGCACATATAATACGTTGTGTGTTATTTCCATTTCATTCTGGTAGGTTTGCTGCTGGATGTGGGCACAGATGAGAGCTCTTGCTGGTTCTGGCAGGTGACAGCTTGAGCTGGATACACCTCTCCCCCTCCCCCATCTCTCTCGTTCTAGAGGAGAGCCTTTCTCTTTCCCTCCCTCTCTCTCTCCCTCTCTCTCTCTCTGGTCATATAGTGCAGGTGACAACATGGGTGGGATCGTGTCTGTCTCTCCTTCTAGCAATGGGGAGACACTCTCTCTGTCTCCATGAACAGCAGGTTGCTAATGCGTAAAGAAAAGGTGGAATGACAACTCCCCGTGACCGGAATGACAGGGCCTCAGAGATCCCCGAGGGTGGGTCCTGGGGCTAGTGGCAGCTTCTAGATATTGGACAGTCCTCCCTGCCAGTAATGTAGGCCCCAGAACCCTGACAGTGGGTCCCAGGGCTGGAGTGACTGTTTCTTGATGCCATGGAATTATGGGCCCATGAACCCTGAGGGTGGGTCCTGGGGCTAGAGTGGCAGATTCTAGATATTGGACAGCCCTCCCTGCCAGTAACGTAGGCCCCAGAACCCTGATCGTGGGTCCCAGGGATGGAGTGGCTGCTTCTTTAGACAGTGGAATGACAGTGCCATGTGAGCAGAATGACAGACCCAAGAACCCTGAGGGTGGGTCCTGGGGCTAGAGTGTCAGATTCTAGATATTGGACAGCTTTCCCTGCCAGTAATGTAGGCCCCAGAACCCTGGTGGTGGGTCCCAGGGCTGGAGTAGCGGTTTCTTGATGCTGTTGAACAATGGCTCTCTGTGAGAAGAATGACAGGCCCAGAACCCTGATGGTGGGTCCTGGGACTAGAGTGGCAGCTTCTGGATGCAGTGGCACAGCAGAGGCAGAATTGACAGCAGCAGCAGACATTGGATTGCCCAGAGGCAGCACTGGCAGCAGGAGCAGACATTTGATTGCCCAGGCACAGAACCCGTGGCACAGCAGAGACGGCATTGGCAAGATTTGCCTGTGCGCTGCACCCATGGAGCCAGGATGGTAGGATTTGCCAGGGAAGAGCTCCCATTCAGCAGCAGATGGCAGCAGCAGAATTGTGTGGGCACATTTGGATTTGCCAGAGCAGAGTGCCCATGGACCAGCAGACAGCAGCAGCAGGATTACCAGGCCAGTGCAGCACATCACCCAGGGTTGACAGGGCGGGCAGACAGGCAGTGTGGCATGAGAGGCAGGCAGGTGGACTGGGGCAGGCTTTGAACTTGGCAACCTGGGCAGGCAGACAGGCACCTTGGCATGAGAGGCAGGCAGGCAGGCTGGGGCAGTCTTTGAGATAGGCAACCTGGGCACGCAGACAGGCACCTTGGCATGAGAGGCAGGCAGGTTTTGAACATGGCAACCCAGACGGGCAGACAGGCAGCATGGCATGAGAGGCAGGCAGGCGGGCTGGGGCAGGATTTGAGCTTGGCAACCTGGGTGGGCAGACAGGCAGTGTGGCATGAGAGGCAGGCAGGTGGGTTGGGGAAGGCTTTGAGCTTGGCAACATGGGTGGGCAGACAGGCAGCGTGGCATGAGAGGCAGTAGGGAAGGCAGGCTGGGACCTTGGAAGGGCACTCAGATAGACTGGCAAAGACTGTGCAGCGCACGAGAGAGAGAGCCAGTCAGATAGGCGAGTCGAGATCATCTAGCCAGAGGCCGGCTGGCAGGCTTACAGTTTCCCAATGCCACCCTGTGTCATGAGGTCAGTCATGCAAGGCATCCGAGGCCGTCTAGTATGAGGGGGAAGGCATTGCCAGGCATTGGGAGGGAGAGACAACACCTCAGCACAGCAGCAGTAGCTCTAGCCCAGCTTGAGGAGGAGCCCCGTCCCAAGACTGTCCATGGCATGGGATGGCATTTGCCACTGCACAATCCTTGTTCAGGGGCAGCTCGGGGAATCCAAGCAGCGGAAGGTTGACCTTCAGGAAGAGAAACTGCTCCATCATCTTGGACCCCAGTCTCAGGAAGTGAGGCGAGCAAATGTCCCCCATCATCAAGAACACCTGCTCACTGGAGATACTTGTTGGTGGGCAGGATAATATACCCTTGGTCACTTTGGACAGGGCCGGCCACATGTTGGTCTTGCTGGCCAAGTAGGCCAAGGGATCACTACTGGTCTCAATGCAGAGCTCCTCCTCCAGGTAGGTCTCCACAGCTGCTGAGGTACTGTCGTACTCCCTCTGGTAGCTTTGCTTGGATATCACCTCCACCACTGCCCTCACCCACGCTGCTTGCCCTATTGTGGATGACCCCATGTGCCCCAGAGTGGCCTGCACACAGAACAAGCTGCTTCTGCTGCTGCTGCTGCTGACAATAAGGGTGCTGCTGCTTGTGCTGCTACCGCTAGGGCTGGTGGCAGGGATAGACCCCGCTGGCTGAAAGGGGTGGCTGCTCCCACTATGCCCAGGGATGTCCTGCTGCATAGCCCCCTCTGCCTGCTGGACCCTCTCCACCAACTTACCCTTCCAGTGGCCATAGAGCTGTGTCTGGCGTACCACGCTTCCCTTAATCCTGGGGTCCAGCATTGTTGCCAAGACATATTCCTCCCGCAGCAGGAGCTCATCAAACTGCACCTTCAGCCCTGCCTTCAGCTGCCGCGCCAGGTCATCCACCTCATTGGCTAGCTTCCTGCCCTCAGGGCCACAACCCCGCCCCTTGAGGGTCTCCTCCAGCCTCCTGTGGAGACTCTAGACCAGAGGAGTCACCTGGCTCCGGGTGGCGGGGGAGCTGCTCACGGTCTCCATCATGGCCAGGAACGGTCTGAGTACGACGACCGTGTAAGCCAGGATCTCCCATTCTGCCCCATCATACCCTGGAGGTGCCCACTGTCCATCACCAGTTGAACCTGATGCAAGGTGGCTTTCTGCTCAAGAAGCCGCTCAAGCATCAGGAAGGTGGAATTCCACCGTGTGGAGACATCTTGAACCAGTTGGTGCACTGGGGAGCCTTGGTCAGCCTGCTTTGCCCGGAGGAGGTCGCTGCCCTTCACGCTCCAGTTAAAGAACCCGGCCAGCTTCCTCCCCCACTCGATCAGGGAGATAAGGGTGCCTGCCCCAATCCCCTTCTCCCCGAAGCCCAGAGCATCCCTGACCACAAGATGGTGCAAGGGATGCTGGTGAAGCCCCCCTCACAGACAGTCTTCAGTATATTTGCCATGTTGTCCATCACCACACACCCCTAGGTGAAGGGCATGCCTGGCGTGACCAACTCCCTCACTATGGTGGTCAGGACTGCCTCAATGTTCCTAGCGGTGTGAGGGCTGTCCATGACTTCCGCCTGAAGCAGGGACCACCTATACCCTGCTTCAGGACCCCTCCTGCCACTGGCAAATGCTGCCTCCGGGTCCTGTCACCAGTGCACCGTCACCGCCAGGTATGCGTGCTACACATTTTGACTGGAACACAGGTCAGTGGTAAAGTGTAAGGTGGCACCCCCAGCCCCTACCAGCTCCTCCCTCACCCGCTCTTTCAAAGCCCTGTACAGGTCTGGAACCACCTGATGACTCGGATGGTGCACAATGGCAGCTTAAACTGGGGGGCCAGGAACTCAATCAGCCGCCTAAAGCCCATGTCCTGTACCATGGAGAAGGGCTGCCCATTGAGCGCAACCATTTCGCCCAACAGGCACGTGGCTTTGGCTTGAAACCACGCCACCCTTCAGCTGCCGATGGCCTTGGCAGCTGCCCCCACCCCAGCTCCTCCATGGTGGACTGATGCTGCTGGAGAGGCTCCTACTGCTGTTCTTCCCCCCTAGCAGGAATACTGCTCCTGCTGCTAGAGGCAGCTGTTGGTGCAGGACTCTTGCCTGCTGATGGAGGTGGACGACTGGCCAGCATGGCCACTGCATTTGGGAACCCGCTGGCATCCACTGCCCCTGACTGCCCGCTTAGCAGCAGAGCGCTGTGGCATGCCTTGAGGTGCCTCACCATGGCAGTTGTCCCAAGGTTGGTGAGCACCTGCCCACGCTTCACCACCAGTGCACTGCACCTCCCTGGGATCATCTGCCCACACCAGCTTGAAAGGTGCCCAGACAGAGATTTTTTCCCTCCTGCCTTCTGGTCTGCACAGGGTGACGCACCACTGCCAGCACTGCTGGGAAGGGCAGAATTTGGTGGTGACACAGCTCTGGGAGGGACAGACATCACCTCAGCTCCAGACATCTCCTCTGCAGGATTAGTGTCTTCTTCTGACTCACTGTCCCCGATCACGATGATGGTTCTGGGACCCTGAGGCTTGACTGCCCACCATGATTCTGTCACTCACCCTGTGCCCTCTATAGCTGCTGCTGCTGCTGCTCCTCTCCCTGTTGCCATTGCCCAGGGATCGGGCCCTGCCTCTAGCAACCAGGGTGGGATCCACCGGCCCTGGACTGTTGGGGATCGTCTCAACAATGGGTGACATTGGTGGCCCTGGAGAAAGATCTGAAGCACCTGCTCCAGCAGCAGAGATAGCAGCAGCCTCATGTACTGCAGGCCTTTCAGTGCCCTATGTGGCAGTGGAGGACGCTGGCAGGGGGCACCACTGACCCACCCCCAGACTAGTGCCACTGCTGGGAACCTCTGAAGCCTGTCTCCCAAAATCAGGCCTGCAAAGCTTGAGGTGTGGTGATGGGCTCTGGCTGCTGCTGCTGCATGCTACCACTCCTCTGGCACGGCCCCTACCACCTCTGCCATGTGCCCTATTGCCTGCCTTACGGGCAGCAGACCAGCCTCTCCTGCTTCCCTTCTCCATGTCTTCCAACACAAAGAATGCACTTAAAGGGTATGGGGCACCGTGGCACACCAGACACTGCTCTATTGGCACTAGAAGGGTGACCTAGTGGAGAGGGTCTGGCAGGCAGAGAGGGCTCTGGAGAGTGCATGGCAGCAGCAGCAGCAGAACACCCCTGGGGTTGGTGGGAGTGGGAGCAGCCACTAGGCATGGGCAAACAGAATGCGGTTCAGATGTTTGGTCATTCAGTTCGAAACCCAAGTTTAGGTTCGATGGTTTGGTTCAGCCGAGTTCGGGTTGGCCGAGCTTGGCCGAACAGTCAAAAATAGCGCTATCGAAACCGAAACCAAAACAAAACCGAATCCTAATTTTTGGCCCTGAAAAGATGTTTTTTCTACCCCCAAACTCATCCAAACTCATCCGAACACGACCAAACTGTTCGGTCATTCAAGAGTTCGATTCGGACATTCGGTTCGGACGTCCGAACAGACCAAGTTCGGTCCGAACTCTGAACATCTGAACCATGTTCACCCATCCCTAGAAGCCACCCCTTTCAGCCTGTGAGGTCTATCCCTGCCCCCAGCCCTAGTAGTAGCAGCACCAGCAGCAGGATGAGCAACAGCAGCACCCCTATTCCCAGCAGCAGTATCTTGTATATGCAAGGCACTCTGGCGAGCATGGGCCCATGCACAGCAGGGGAGGCAGTGTGGCTGAGGGCAGTGGTGGAGGTGGTGCCAAAGTACAGATACATGAGGGAGTATGACAGTGCCTCAGCAGCAGTGGAGAGCTACCTGGAGGAGGAGCCATGCATCGAACCTTAGCAGCGATCCCTTGGCCTACTGGGCCAGCAAGACAAATGTATGGCCAGGCCTGTCCAAAGTGGCCAAGGGTCTCTTGTCCTGCTCACCAACAAATGTCCCCAGTGAGTTGGTATTATCCACGGTGGGGGACATTTGCTCGCCGCACCGCCTGAAACTGGGGGCCAAGTTGGTAGAGCAGTTGCTTTTTATTAAGGTGAACCTTCCACTGCTGGGATTCCCCAAGCTGCCCCTGGACATGGATTGATGATGCAGTGGCACACGCCATCCCATGTCAGGTGCAGTCTTGGTACGGGGCTCCTCCTCAATCTGGGCTGCTGCTGCGGTGCTGTCCCTCCCTCCCAATGCCCGGCGCCCACCCTGTCTCTCTCTCTCTCTGACTAGATGGCCTCGGCCAGCCTATCTGACTGACCTCATGACTCCGGGTGGCACTGGGAAGCTGTAAGTCTGCCAACCGGCCTCCGGCTAGATGATCTTGCCCCGCCTATCTGACTGGCTCTCTCTCTCGTGCACTGCACAGTCTTCGCCAGCCTATCTGAGTGCCCTGCCAAGGTCCCAGTCTGCCTTCCCTACTGCCTCTCATGCCATGCTGCCTGTCTGCCTGCCTGTCCAGGTTGCCAAGCTAGAACCCTGCCTCAGCCTGCCTTCCGCTGCTCATGCTACGCTGCCTGTCTGCTACTGCTGCTGCTGCTGCCTCTGCTGTATCATGGGTCCTGCTACCGGGCAATCCAATGTCTGCCACTGCTCCACCGATGCCTGGCAGCCTGCAATGTCCGGCCAAGTAGGAGTGCCAGGCCAGCCACCAAGCCCCAAGCCTTCCCAGCTTCTGCTGCTGTGCTGGGTCTCAGATGGCCTGCCATGGCGCTATGGGCACCCCCAGGGACCAAGCGCCGAGTCTGACTGTTTGGGCAACCCAGGGCGCCAAGTCCCAAGCCTTCCCAGACTCTGCTGCTGCTGCTGCTGCTGCTGCTGCTGTGTCTCCAACAGCCTGCCATGCCCCCACGGGCACCCCTGGAACGCCCAAAGCCTCTGCCCCGGCCAAACTTTCTGAACGTTCAGGGGATCCGAACTCCATGGGACCAAACCCATGAACCTGAACTGAATTTTCAGACTGAACGGCCAACAGTCGAACAGCCGAACCCCGTTCTGTTCGCACATCCCTATTGCCCAGAGTCGCTGTTTCCAATGGTGCCAAGGTGACTTCTGGTCAAGCAAAGAGACCCCTGATCTTTCCCCCACCCCCCAGCAGGGTTTCCCTGAGCCACATTTTAAACCTGTGAGAGAAAGCTATCCCATCTAAAAACACCCTTTGAGTGTGTTATTGACAGGACTGCCAGTGATATAAAGGAGGCCTTACCCTTAATGGCTATTTCTCTGCTTGTAAGACTTGGGGTGCGAGGGAGCAGTCTTTTCTCCCATTAAATGCCCCGGCCCTTTTCAACCTATTTTTGAATGACGTGATCGAACATTTGTATTCTATTGACTCACATGCCCCTAAAATCGGTTTGAGAAGGATCCCAGCCCTACTCTATGCAGATGACACAGTGCTCCTCTCCCAAACTTCTGTGGGCTTAAAATGAGCTATGTCCCACTTCGAGGAGTACTGTAAGCTGGAAGACCTTTCCATCAACTATTCTAAAACAAAAGTTCTAGTAGCTGGTTCCAGAATTAAAACACAGTGTTGGCCAATTGGCAAACAGTCAGTAGAGCAGGTAAATTCATATAAATACCTACGAGTGTTATTTTCTTCATCTCTAAGCTGTAACCAACATTATGCTGCAGTTTCTGTACAGGCAAGGAAGACTGTATCCTCTATAGTGGGGTTTTATCGAAATGCCAGTGGTAGATTAGTTTCCCCTGCCCTTCAATTATTTCGATCTAAGGTGTTAGGTCAATGTTTCTACGCTTTTCCTGTGTGGGGCCAGAATTTAATTTGCAAGATGGAAACCGTTCAGAACGGCTTTCTTCATGCCATATTGGGGGTTCCTAAATGTACACCGCAGGTGATCCTTAGGGCAGAGGTTCACTGCCCTCCAATGATACCCCATGCTTTATTTATATTATTGAAATTTTGGCTCTGAATTGCACTGTTTCCTCCTTCCGGTGACTCCTTACTGACCTTGGCAGTTTCTGCAGATCTTTTTGTCCCCTGGGTACGCCAGGTGGCAAGAGAGATCCACAAATTGGGCTTCTCAATGGAGGCCTTAGGCCCTTTGGGTTTTGCCCAAGCTTTTCGCCAGATTAGGACCCGAATTATGGACCATGAGTGCCAGGGAGAGGATGCCAGCCTGACATCCCAGAGAGTGGCACCTGAGTATGAGGGGATTAGACCCCCCCTCTCAGGGCCCTGTTATCTTTTTGCATGGCAAGATGCTAATTTCAGACAAGCCTTCTCTAGATTCTGCCTTAACATTTTTCCCTAAGCCTTCTTGGAGGGACAATACAATGGCGTCGGAAGGGAACTGAGGGTTTGCCCACTATGTGATCTGTCAGAGATAGAAACGGTGTCTCACGTGTTCTGCTATTGTCCGGTGTATTTCGTGCTGAAAGCCAGGTATCTGAGACCCCACATAGATCTGTTACCCAACTGCTCTGGTTCATTGCTTGTTTCCACATTATTGTGCTCTCTGGACTCTGATCGCACTCGTTCAGTAGTGAAATTCTGTTTTCTCGCAAATTGGTTATGACATCAACTCATCCCCCCATAATTGGTAGCAATGGATTTGCTTAGAGGAAGGTTGTGCTAATGGCTACAGAAAATTGTATGTTAACTGTACTGTTTTTATTCGTATGAAATTGTCTTGGTTTTAAATTGTAATGGCCTTCAGGCTGCACAATAAATCAATTAAACTAACTCCCATTAAATGAAGGGCCCCAGAGCCATGACAGAGACCAGAAGTTTGTTGTTTCTACATTTCTGAGTCAATCACTATGTGAATAGCCCATCCTTTAACCTCCCCCAGTGTCCCTTAACATCCATTCCTGTGCCTCCAGTCAGAATTGTTGTTCTATGTTGTTCCCTTTGCTTTGACCAATCTGCAACTGGATTGCAGATTAGTAAAGGAATCTGCATACCAGCCAATAGGTAACATGAAAGTACAAGGGAAAATGTACTTTCTTGTTACTGTCCCCAAATGTCCTGAAATTGCTCTCTGGCTAACCTCTCCTTTGATCCCTGCCCTAATTCTGATCACTTCCTTGCCTCCTTCAGCCTCTCCCA
Organism: Sphenodon punctatus; assembly: GCA_003113815.1. Classification (NCBI taxonomy): domain Eukaryota; kingdom Metazoa; phylum Chordata; class Lepidosauria; order Sphenodontia; family Sphenodontidae; genus Sphenodon; species Sphenodon punctatus. The sequence goes on along the minus strand of QEPC01001081.1, from coordinate 891,765 downwards.
CCGACCCCCCTCCTCCTCCCCCACCCCGTGCCCCTTCCGCAATATGCAAGCTTTCACCCCCATGGAGTTTGCCTCCTCTCTATCCCCCCTCCTCCCCCCTGTTTTCTCCTCCTCCTCCCCTGACTCTGCCATCCCCACTCTCTCCTCGACCCTTGACTCTCTTGCCTCCAACTCTTCACGCCCCATCTGGCCCCAAAACCCCC
>QEPC01001081.1:879128-891462 GCA_003113815.1 Sphenodon punctatus | reverse complement strand
AGGTCTGTTGTAGATCTAGTTTAGATCTGGTTTTGATCTCTTCTTCTCTTGATTCTTAAATGCCGATATCTTATGTTATATAGGGAAGATGTTAATTTACTCAGCCTGGTGAATAATAGTAATAGTAACAATAACAATAATAATTCTTAAGACCTATCACAGTTCTGAGTGTTTAAATTCCAAGAAATTCTTTCTCATCGTAACCGCCTGCATCAGGAAGGAAGCCAAGTTCTGCCAAATCTGGTCCTCTTTGGAAACCAGAAGTCGTTGGAGGACAGTCGTATTTGATCTTCCCGGGTACTTTGCCAATAGATCAGCCAGGCACTCTTCCCTGATTCTGTCATAAAGATGGCAGCCCATTATAATGTGTTTGACTGTTTCCACATGGGCGTTGTCGAAGGGAAAAAGTCTTTCGTCGAAAGGGATATCTCTTCTCCTTCCTTCTGTTACATTGAAAGGGAGTCCGTTTGTTCGGGCTTGAAATAATAACTGTTTCCCTCTTACTGAGATCCTGAGGTTAAGATATGGCGCCATCTGTTTCACTTCTGGTTGCCAGTTGAGATACCCCTCTACATGTGGAGAAGCTCTAACTCTAGCTATTTCTGTTTGTCTGTCGACGTCCCTGGCTCGAGAGGCAATTTCACTGTATATTGTCTCTAGAGGCTTGTGGGCCAGATAATGGACAGGAACTCCCAGCGTCTGGAAATACAGCTCGATCTTTTTCCGCTAAGGGTTTAAATGAGCATCTTTTTCTGCTAATACCATTAGTTGTGAGCCCTGTACATTGTTAAGTTTTATCCATAATTTTGTAGCCCGATCTTGGGCCTGTTGGTGCTAGCTAGTCTGGCCCCACTCTAGCCTAAGCATGGCATGGGGAATGCCAATTGGGGCAGCAAGGAGACCATGCAGGAAATAGGCCTGTAGGGAGTTTAGCAAGTATCCACAAAATGGAGCCCATATTTCTGCCCCGTACATCATCTGAGATGCCACTTTACTCTGGAACACCTGGAGAGCTATTACAGGAGCATTTCTTCCTGTCTTTCTGAAGTAATGCAGGATCGCTCGAGTGGTTGCCTTGGCTTGTACTGATGCTCTCCATACATGGGCTCTCAAGGCACCTGATTGATGGAATAAGATCCTCAAGTATCTAAAGGAAGTTACTTGCTCTATCGTATGTCCCTCAATTGCCCATCTATACTTCCGCCTGCGAGCCGAAAACACCATGACTTTTGATTTGTCGAAATTTATATCAAGTTTATTCTCCCTGCAGTATCTAGCAAAGGCCTGCATCTGTCTTTTCAGCACCACTGATGTCTGTGTTAGGAGCGCCACATGATCTGCAAAGAAGAGAGAGACGATGGCCCTAGAATCTAGCTTTGGGGGGAAGTATCTTACCTCTGACATTTGAGGAATCACGTTGTTAATAAAAATATTGAATAGCGTGGGGGCAAGAACACACCCCTGTCTGACTCCCCTGGCAATCTTAATCGGGGGAGTGGTGTACCCCTGGTTGTTAATTCTGACTGACATGGTTGATCCTGTATACAGAGTCCGAATAAGATGCAACAGTCTTTTATCCATTGACATGTCCCTAAGTTTATCCCAGAGGGCAGGTCTATTGATCGAGTCAAAAGTGACCTTTAGATCTAAAAAGGCCACGAAGAAGGAGCGATTCCTTCTTTGATACTTATCCGCCAGATAATACAGGATATAACACAACTCAGTCGTAGACCTGCCCTTCTGGAAGCCAGCCTGTTCTATACACAAGACCTCTTCTTTCTGGATCCATTTGGTCAATCTTACTAGCAGTAGTTTGGCATATAATTTTGCCACTATGCTCAATAAGCTGATTGGCCTATAATTTGCCAGATCGTTCCGTCAGCCCTTCTTAAAGATTGGGATCACAACCGCCCACCGCCAGTCTGGTGGAATGCATCCTGACCTATTAATTGCTGTAAACAGAGTTGCCAGGAACGGGACCCACCAATCTCTGGCTGCTTTTAGCAGCTCTGCTTGTATCAGGTCCATTCCTGGTGTCTTATAGTTACTAAGTGAGTCGATCAATACATTGATCTCTGCGTTTTCCACTGGAGGCCACTCAGGTGCATCCTCTAATTCTGTCCAACCCCTTCCCTCTAAGTGGGCGTCAGTTTGCCCACTAAAAATCAAGGTGAAGTATTCTGTCCAAATCTCACGGTCAATGGGGAATGTTGCAATTCTCATTTCCTTCTGTACTGTCGAATTAATTAGTTGCCAAAAGTACTGTGATTTGTTCAAAGAGGCTGCCTCTAGCATCTCCTCCCATTTTTTAAATTGGTATAGTCTCTTCTTTTCCTCAATTAACTCTTTGTAATTTTTCCTGGTCGTAGCATATCCCTGGAGGGCGGGCTTAGTCCCTTTCCACCTATAGATGCTGTATCTAGTCTTATATTCTCTCTTTGCTTGCTGGCATTCTTTGTCAAACCATGACTGGCTTGGTCTGCCTAGTCCCCCACTTTTTTGCCTTTGGCAGTCCATTATATACTGCTGGAGTTGACCACTCATCTGCTCATATATTTCTACCTTATCAATATCCCCTATTGACTGGGTTATCAAGGTCCCAGCCCCTATGAGGGCATCTCTGGTAAAGGGGATTACAAGTTCTGCCAGGGATTTGTGCCACCTTGGAGGTTTGTATATTCCTAGGTAGTTATTATCCCTGGTAGCCTCCAAACCTGTTACTGCTGGGTTCTCTTCCATGCTCAGGGCTAACGTGAGTGGTAAGTGATCACTCACTAGCCTTGTACCCACTTGGAAGTCCTTCACCCTGGGTAGGACCTCTGCTGAAATCAGGATATAATCTATTACACTGGCCCCTGAATAGCCCAGGTGAGTATATTCGCCCTCCCTATCTCCAAAGCCTGTTCCATTTAAGATGGTTAGGTTAGAGCCCTTGGCAATGGTGTTTAGACTAATCCCTGCCATGTTTATCCCTACATCCTTTGAGACCTGGTAGTTTAATACACCTGAGTCATACTGGGGTATGCTGTCACAATATTGCTCTATGGCCTGGTCGTTAGCACCCATCTGGGCATTAAAGTCCCCCATAACTAGGACGGGTCTCCCCGGGTGTTTACTGGTCATTTGTTCCAGCATATCATCCAAGCCTTGCCATGACATGTCGTTATGGGCTCCTGTCTTAGCTAGTGGAATATATACTGTGATAAAATTCCATTCCTGTTTCTCCATCTTCATTTTTATTTTTAGGCAGTATGGAGGGGCCAGTGTGGCCTCAAGGCCATCAATTTGCAGCTGGTCCGAGATCAACCATGCCAATCCTCCACAAGGAGGATTGCCAATCCTCCACTATTATGGTGATTTTCTGCCGGGAGAGTGACTGTCCTAAATCCCTCAAGTATTAGTTCGTCCTTGGCCCAGGTTTCTCGAAGTGCAATTATGTGGGAGTTCTTTAGAAATGGTATAAAATCTATGTCCTGCAAATGCCTTTCCCATCCTGCTATGTTCCATGAGTAGATCTTTAGTGTTCCCTAAATCTGGCTGACTACAGTCCCTAGTCAGACTGGCAAGGCTAAAGGGGAGCGGTTTTTCGAGGTTCTCTGATGGTTGTCTCTGCTCCCTTCCTCCCTTTCCTCTCTGTTCTTACACCTGAGGGTGGGGGGGGGAGTATTAATTGTTTGGGTTGGTTTGGGAAGGTCCTGGATAGCTCCTTGTTCCACCAGCTCTGGCAGGACTGGGGGTACATGCATGTGTGGGCTTTCGATCACCACTAGATCCTCTCAACTCAAACTCTGGCTAGTCTCTAATATCAGAGTTCCAATCTCTTCTGAGAGGGCTACCAGCTCCTTGGTTGATCTAACCATCTCACACTTGTGTTCCTCCAATTCACCTGTCTATGCGGGTTGGGTGTTCATCCCTCTTGACCCTCTCTGTGATGGTTTGGTCTTTGTCGGGTTATTCTCGACCCTTACTGCACCGCTAAGTCTATCTAGTCTCATCCTCCCCTCTAGTTGGTCTGGGACCATAAGTTTTCCCACATGTCTTGTTTCCTTGTGTATCCCTGGGCCTAAGTCTGACCCCCCCTTCCCCTAGTTGCGGATCCTGTTCCTCTGGATCTGCCCTGGGGGTTTCGATGTTATCTACATACTCCATCACTTCCCCTAGCTGGACTCCGCAGGAGAATAAAAGGGGTGAGTGCCTCAAAATGTGTGACACTAACTTTTGATTAGTAAAATAAACAATCACTCTCTGGTTTCTTTCTTTGTCTGGGATAAGGCAAATTTTCTCAATATGATTCCTTGGAATCTGTTCCCCTAGCATAAAGGAGATACGGCGGCATATGTCCTTTTTTGTTCGCCATGTGGGACAGAAGACATTTGGGAGGGGCCTGATATGGAAGGAGAGAGCCCCCTGGATTGGTCTTATTATTTGGGATTGTGAACTCCTGGGTTTCGGCCCCTTCCGGCTCTCTTTAGGCAAGGCAAGAACTCTGGCAGGTAATGACCGCGTTTCAGTCCCCCTATCCTCCATTTGGTGGAATTCCAAGCCAGGGGTTTGTATTCCTAGTTTGGCATGGTCTTGTTCTGCTCCCCACTTGTTTTCTAATTGCTGATTTAGGTTTTTGATCTCTGCGTAAATGTCATTAAGGACAGCCCACTGGACCTCCTGTTCTTTGAACATGAACAACAATTTCCCCAGTTTGAGGGCAATATCTCTGTCCAAGTCATTGCTTGAGGACCCCCCTCTTTTTTCCCTTCGTGAAAAGATTGGGCACAATTCTGTAAAGGGGTGCTCATAAGGTCTTGTTCTGCTGGGCCTGCTGTCCTATGTATATTAGGCCCCGAGGCTGGATTTATGGGAAAGACCTCCCTAGTTGCCATAGTCTGGGACCTGCGGGGGGGTCTTATGAACCTTACCTCTGGTAGCAGTCTTACCACTGGGAACAAATTCTTCCATAGTTTTTTGCCTTGTTGCAGTTCTGGGTGGGCCCAGCCTTTTCATGGTCTGCATTTCAGGTTTGAGAGTTAATTCCCCGGCTCGGGAGCCCTGGATTGGTCATTCCCACTCAACAAGTTGAGATATGGGAGAGAGTCCTCGCCCCTCACCGGCTCCTAAGGCCGCGCGCTCGGGGCCACTCACCACTCGGTCTCCCAGGTGTTCGCTCAGGTGAGGCTCGAATGCCTGGAGCAGGCTCCTCCTATCAGCAAGGGTGTGGTTCTCTTTCGCTCCTCCCGTTTTCCAGTCCTGCAATGTTTCCTGTCCTCTTCCCTCTCTATCTCTCATGCTCTCTCTCTCCTTCTCTTCTTCCACAACACAGTAGCCAGGTTAGATCCTCGCTCTCTCTCGCCGCCCTTGTTCTCACAAAGCACAGGGATCCAGCCATCTCGGCCAGGGCTCGGCCATGAAGCCTAGTCGGCAGTGGCCCACCAGTACTTCTCAGAGTAGCTGTGGAGAAGCCAGAGTAGAAGCCGACTGCAGCGCCCGAGTTTATACATTATTTATTTTAAGCTTGATGTGCATGCAGACTGTGTTTTCTTCCATCCGATGTTAACCCTGGGAACTCATTGCTGCTGTGTTTTGCNATACATTATTTATTTTAAGCTTGATGTGCATGCAGACTGTGTTTTCTTCCATCCGATGTTAACCCTGGGAACTCATTGCTGCTGTGTTTTGCCAGTGTTTTCTGTGTTTCCCTGTTTTGGGGATTTATACATTATTTATTTTAAGCTTGTTGTGCATGTAGACAGTGTTTTCTTCCATCTGATGTTAACCCTGGGAACTCCCTGCTGCTGGGTTATGCCATGCCACTGGCCTACCATCCCCCTAGCTCTGCCTACCATCCCCCTGGCTCCCCCTACTGTCCCCCAGGTTCCGCCCACCGGCTCGCCAGCCTTACTGCCCCTCCAAACTCAAAACCCACCAGCCTCCCCTGCCTTCTATGCCCATGTCAGGGTGGTGGACTGGTTAAGTCGGTCTGCCCCTAGAGACTGATGGATCCCATTGGTTTCCAGAACTCTCTTGGGGATTTACTCACTGACTTTGATGGATGCTCTGTTGTCAGTGACCTGGTCACCTTGTGGAATGACATCTTTACCATGGCCATCAACATGGTTCCACCCAGGCATCTGCTCCCACCACTTCAGCAGCATAGGTATCCCTGGTATACATAAGGCCTGAGGTGATTGAAGCTGGAGGGTAGGTGGGTAGAGCACAGGTGGTACTTGAGTCATGGTGAAGCTGACCGATTACAAAATCTGACAACCTAGATTTTCAAATTCAGCACATTTCTTCCATTAAGAAACATGATGGGTGATCGCTCATCGTCTCCTCAGGACCTTCCCTATGGTGTACTATAGGGGTCTGTTCTGTCCCCACTCTTGTTCAATATGTATCTGAGGTCGCTGGATGAGGTTATTCAGAGGTTTGGGTTGAGGTGTAATCAATATACTGATGACTCTCAGCTCTACCTCTCTTTTTCATCTGACCCAGGCCCCACAGTTTCAGTGCTTACCCGATGCCTAGCTGCTGTTGGGGACTGGATAAAGGTGAACCGATTGAAGCTGAATCCTGACAAGACTGAAGTGATGATGGTTGACTGGTCCTGTGATGTGGAGGGGATTGGGACTCCTGTCATTGATGGGGTCCATCCCCCTCTGGTCCCTCAGGTTCACAGTCTTGGAGTGCTTTTGAATCCCTCACTGTGCCTGGATTATCAAGTGGTGGTAGTGGCCAAGGGCACTTTCCACAAAATCCATCTGGTGAGGAGTCTGCAGCCTTTTCTTTCTGATTCATATTTGGCCACTGTCATCCACGTTTTCATCATGTCGAAGCTAGATTACTGCAATGCGCTCTACATGGGGCTCCCCTTGATGACTATTCGGAAGCTGCAACAGGTGCAGAATGCAGTGGCTCATCTCCTTTTGAGGAAAAGTCACTGGGAGCACATCACATCAGTGATACAAAGTCTGCACAGACTGCCTATAGCTTTCCCAGCACAATTCAAGGTGCTGTTTTTTACCTTTAAAGTCTTAAACAGTCTGGGTTCCACATATCTGAAAGACCACGTAGCCTACCATGCCCCTTTGCAGCCCCTGTGGTCGGCCAGGGGTGCCCTCCTGCCATGGGTTCCACCTGTTACCCTTGTTAGTGGGGCTGGAGTGCGCAGGAGGGCATTCTCAGTTGCTGCCCCCATTTTGTGGTACTCCCTTTTCCAGGAGGTTTGTTTGAGCCCAAGTCTGGGCATCTTCCAGAGGCAGTGCAAAAAAAAATTATTTGAAAGAACATTTAGCAGACAGTGATAAATAAGGCTTGAGTGGGTTTATGGGTAGGGTTGTAGGGGTGGGAGGCAGTTTGAGGGGAAGGATGTATGTTTTTATTGTTTAATTTTACTGTTTTTTTAGTTATTGTGAGCCTCCCTCAACCTTATGGGAAGGGCGGCATATAAATTTTAAAAAATAAATAAAATAAAAGACTGCCATTTTCCAAGAATGTGACTAAATGATGCATTACAAAATCTGGCAACCTAGATTTTTGAATTTAGCATGCTTCTTTCATTAAGAAACACCTGGTTACCACTAATTCCCCCCCAGATGTCATCACCCTCCACAATAATTTCTGAAAAACAGTCACCATTTTCAAAGATGGCAGCCAAATGATGAGGTACAAAATTAGGCAAGCTAGATTTTCAAATTCAGCACATTTTCCCATTAAAATACACCTAGTTACCACTAATTATCCCAAAACACCTTCACCAAGTTTTCTAGAGACTTTTTCTGGATTTCTTACCAGTCTATTATGAGATTAATGGACACAAAGTGCTTGATCAGTGGTTCTCAGAGCAGATGCCATTTCTCCATGTATAACTGTAATGCTGAAATGGGCACTCCCAAAAATCCAGAAGCATGGACATAACCTGCTAGTCTGCATGAGGCATGCACCTCAGCTGTGATTTCCCAGACACAAATGGCAGCCATGCCTTTCAAATGCCTTTGATGGGCACCATTCAGTTCAGGCCCCAGGCTGCCTACATTTCAAAAAAATTAGTTTCTCCTCCTGACCCTCACTTTATTGTTGACAGATATTAGGAAAAACCTCCTGACTATAAGAACTGGGACAATGGGTTAAGTTGTCCAAAGAGGTTGTGGATTCTCCCTCCTTCGATGTTTTCAAAACCCAGCTGGACAAGCATCTCTCCACAATGCTGTAGACAGAGGCTATCCTGCCTTGGAGCAGGGGTTTGGACTAGATGACCCTTGATGTCATTTCCAACCCTACAATTCTATTATTCTACTCAGAAATACAAAACAAGAGAAAGAGCTAGTGAAACTGAAAGAATCACTTTGTCTGTCCCTCATTGCAGCTCTTTGCAATATGTTGCATCCTATATTTGGGCCTTGGCAGGTTGAGAGATATGGTTACAGTGTGCAGCAGTGACCAAAAAAGCAAACAGGATGTTAGGAATTATTCAGAAAGAGATAGAGAATAAAACTGAAAGTATCATAATGCCTCTATAAAGTCTATAGTGTGACCGCACCTTGAATATTGTGTGCAGTTCTAGTTGCCCCATTTAAAAAAAGATGTAGTAGAACTACAAAAGGTACAGAGAAGGGGGGAAAAATGATAAAGGTTATGGAATGGCTTCCATGTGAAGAAAAGCTTGATAGACTAGGGCTCTTCAGCTTGGAGAAGAGACGATTGAGAGGGGAAATGATACAAGTTTATAAAATCATGAATGGAGTGGAACAAATAAATAGGGAGCGTTTATTTACCCTCTCAAATAGAGGGTACAACTTGTAAAATTTGTTGCCAAATGATGTGGCCAAGGCCAGTAGTATAGCTGCGTTTAAAAAAGGATTGAATAAGTTCTTGGAGAGTAGGTCCATTAACAGCCAAGTAGGCTTAGGGGACTAGGGATGGGCAAACGTGGTTCGGAAGTTCGGCGTTCGGACCGAACTCAGTCTGTTCGGTCGACTGAACCAAACTTCCGAACCGAATTCAAATTTCAAACCGAACGGAACCAAACCGAATTTCCGAACTCCGTTCAGTTCGCCCATCCTTAGTGGCAACACACACCAAAAAAACTGGTTTTGGATGGCCAAACGTGGTTCGGAAGTTCGGAATTCGACCGAACTTAGTCTGTTCTGTTGACTGAACTGAACTTCTGAACCGAACTCAAATTTAAAACCGAACTGAACCGAACTGAATTTCCGAACTCGAATTTCAAACCGAACCGAACTGAACCAAATTTCCAAACTCCGTTCTGTTTGCCCATCCCTATAGCGGACAACTTCTTACTGTTGGGAGCTGGGAGTGGACAACAGGGAATGGATTGCTCATTGTGACCTGATTGGGTACTTCTCCCAAGCGACTGAGATTGGCCACTGTTGGGACAGGCTACTGGGCTCGATGGACCATTTGTCTGACCCAGTATGGAACTTCTTATGTTCTTATGTACAAGAATGAAGATAAAACCCAACAGAAGCTAAGCCCTTAACAGTGAACCCCATTCTGGCTAGCAAGGCATCTGTCTGCATGGTTAAACCATTGTTTGCTGATAGAGATGCTGCCCATACTAGGAGCAGCACTACAGAGGTGACAGCAGCTTCCATAGAACTATTACATTCTCCCCTTTCACATGGGTGGGAAATGGGCACAAAGGGTCAGGAACTGGAAGCTTAAGATCTGTCCCTCAGTATCCCTGGGAAGCAATCTGTACCATGTGTAGGGCTGGCATGGAATAATCGCCCTGCCCAGTAGGGTCTCTGAGTAGCAGATTGTGACTCTCTGCTTACATGCTGCTGGCCCAGTGCAAGTACCTCTGCCAACTACATGAGGCTTATTAATGATTCATTATCAGTTATCAATTATTTATTTTATTATCAATTATTAATTAATACTTATTAATTAATTATTAATTGTTAACTATTATTGCTTCTTGATTATTCGCTATCAACTATTAAATATTATTTATTTATTTTAGTTATTAATTATTTTAGACTTTTATGCTGCCCTACTCCACTATGGACTCTGGGCTGCTTACAAAAAAGTAAGAGCACCATATAAAAATGTTCAGACTACTTAACCACCCACCCTCAAAATGCATTACAAGTGAAAAACTAAATCACAAGTTACAAATCTTCCATCTCCCCAACCAATGCCTTTATCCTCTTCTCTCACAAGGGGGTTGTGGCATAAACCACACCCCATGTCTTTACGGCCCCCTCTCTCAGAGAGGTGGTGGCATAAGCCTCGCCCATGCCCTTAACACCCCTTTCACATCTCCTTTCCCTTATGTTTCCCATCCAATTTCCCAATTTTTCATATCTCCACTTTGTCCCCTCAAAACCTCGCAACCAAAACAGTCAAAAGTAGAAAACAAGATGAATGGCTTCTATGCTGAGAAATACTGCCATAAGATTCAAGATGTACAAGCCCATGTCCTGAACACAGCTGAATGGCTGAAAAATGCACAGTGCCCATACGAGGGTTCGGCAGCCAACCACAAACAACCACCTGCTGTAGCCGCAGCCTTTCACACAACAGTATTGCAAAAAGAGACAAACAGGAGGGTGTGTGTCCCAGCTTCTGCTTCAAACCACTAATGACTAAGCCACGATTTATCCCATGGACTCAAAAGCAGTGACATTGCCAGGGGGATGGCACGCCATCTATCACATCCAGAGAGTCATCTCCCTTTGATGGAGGATTCCAACACTCAGGAATTCCAAATCCCAGGGCCAGAGGCTCATTGGAAAAAGGTAGACACCTCCCAGGCCTGCATCCTGACAAGCTCCAAAAGTCACATGGACCCATCAGTGTCATTTCCAGAAGACCAGGACAGGGACCATTCCATGGAATCCTGCTCCCTACCTATCAGCAGATTGGTAGAAGGCTGGAGCACTGCTATCCCTGGCTGCAGCACAAGTGCCAGCCCAAGACATGTACTGCAGGCCAGACTCCTGCTCCCCACCTAAGCACTCTCAGGAAGGAAGAGTTTCCCAGTAACCCATGAAAGCTGTTATTCTATCCCAAGCTTGCCTGATTGCTGCGACACATAAATCAAACCATAACTGGTCCCTGTTTCCAGGCATACTTAAATTTAGTGTCTCAGAAGCATTTCATTTAGGCTTAATAAAAATTATGATGTCTTTATTAAATACCAATGAGTATTTAGGAGAGTGCTCAGGATGCTCTATAGGGCTGCAGGCTGTAAATTCTTTTTCCACCTAATTATTTTATCTGGCTTGGGTGTCCAATATAGAACACAATGTATGGATCAGAGTGGGGACTGGGCCATTGTAAACCTTGTCATAATTCCATGATCAGGAAGGTTTGGGTGAGAGGTGAAAGCTCTATGTAACCAATGGGAGCAGAGCAAGGCTCTTTGTCTCTACCTCATTTATAAGTGGTCAGCTGCAATGGAAGCATTCCCTGTGCTCCTTGCACATTAGGCCATGCTAACCATAAGAATGTAAGAGTTGTCATACTGGGTCAAACCAATGGTCTATTTGGCCTAGCAAAGTGGGTGTTTTTATATGGACAGAAAGTGGGCCGCAGCCCCGGAGCAGGTGCATGGTTGACCCAAACTAGAGCCACACGCAGCCACGGGTGCATTCAAACAGATGGCCCAACAGGCGGGTGAACCAAGAGTGTAGGCAGTAAACACACCTTCCCGCTGCCCCAGGAAAGCCCCAGCTCAGGAACACATGGACAGGCAAATCAACCCCACACTCTGGACCCACAGCTTGCTCTGGTAACTATGGCAATGGAACACGGCAGCAGCAACTGCTCTGGCTGTTTGATCCGCCGACATCTATGATCTGGGTTGGATCATATTTGGCTGAGGCCTATGGGCCTGTGTTTAGATAGACAGGAGTTCCCTGTTTGCCTGTTGCTCTGCGTTTGGACCAGGGGCGTAGCAAGGTTGAGAAGGGCCCGGGTTCAAGCCTTAGTTATGGGCCCCTAATGTGCGCGCGTGCAAAGCACGCGTGCGCACTCCAAAAACCCAAAGTGAGTGGAGCTTAAGGGAGGGGTGGGGCTTAAGGGAGAGGGAGAGGCCTGCCTGTCCCTGGCGTCCATCTAAGCACTGCATGGAACCTTATGGCTGGCAGAGCTCTAGGGAGGGGCTTGTACATTGTAGGTGAAGCCTCCAAAAATCCAGCAACAAGGAGTTTTCAGCGTTAAGATGTGATGGACAGAACATTCGTTAACACTGGGAACTCCTTGCTGCTGAGTACAACCCTACCACTTGGAGACAGAGAACTTTCCTACTAGCATCGCATCCAGTAAGTGGATGGGACTCCAGTAGGACAACTCTCTGGGTGAAAACAGACATGAC
>QEPC01001081.1:857571-877555 GCA_003113815.1 Sphenodon punctatus | reverse complement strand
GGAGCCGCGGCAAAAAAAAAAAAAAAACAACCTCAGATGGGACTTTTTCTTTTCGGGCCCCATGGCTTGCGGGCCCCCCCCAGAGCAGGGCCCGGGCTCAAATGCGCCCCCCCCCCCACGGTAGCTACGCCCCTGGTTTGGTCAGCTTGTTCTGCAAAGTGTGCTCTGGGATCTTCCAGAGCTCTGCCTGTGGGACTGCCCAAGAGCAGCTGCAGCCTGCTCCACTTTGTACACCTGGTGGTCGCTATTAAGATGGACAGATCAACTCAGGAGTGGCGTGTGCTGGTGCAGACAAAAGCAAAGCTGATGTTCGTCTGTTTACACCCCCTGTCTCTGACAGTAGCAGCATCAGCTGCTTCAGAGAAGTGCACGACAGGTCATAACAAAGTGACTCGCGCCCAGCCCCTGACAGTCACAGGTCTCGTCCTCTAACTGACTTGGCTAACAGCCATTTATGGACCTATCCTCTAAGAACTTGTCCAATCCTTTTCTGTACCCAGTTATGCAACTGGCTTTCACAACGTCTTCTAGCAATGAGTTCCACATGCTAATTGTACATTGGGTGAAAAAGTCCCTCTTTTAGTTTGTTTTAAATCTGCTGCTTTTTAATTGCATACTCTATTACTGTGAGAAAGGACAAATAAGAGCCCTCTATTTGCTTACTCTGCACCACCTATGATTTTGTAAACTTATATTCTATCCTATCCCTTCTCTGTTTTTTGTTCTCTAAGTGGAAGAGCCCCCACGTATTTAGCCTCTCCTCCTACAGAAGCCATTTCATACCTTTAATAATCTTTATTACTCTTTTCTATGTCTTTTCCAGTTCTTTTATGTCCTTTTTAAGATGGGGTGAGCAAGCCTGCACACAATATTCAAGGTGGCATGGTGATATCCTCCATTTTATTTTCCATTCCTTTCTTAATAATTCCTACCATTCTGTTTGTCTTTTTGACCCCTGCTGCAGAAGTAGAGAAAGTAGAGAAAAAAATTGGGCCCAGGGCAGCTGCCCCAGGGCACCCTGTGGTAAGGCCAACCCTGGGAGGGGGTTACATAAACATACAAATATTGAGTTCTGAATTAGGTGCTACCATTCTGGAAAATGAACTGTGAGCCATTATGGATAGTTTATTGAACTACAAGCAGGATATGTAGCATTGCCGGAAGTATGCCAAAGATCTGCAGCATAGATACAAAGAGATCCAGAACCAGAGCCTTACTTCAGGCCATGGCTAGCAAACCTTGCAGTGCTTCGAGCTGTTTGACCATTTTCTCTGTGTCGATGGGTCCATAATTGAATTGAAACTCTGCAGGATGGCTTTCAGCAGCACCCATAAGAAGGTGGCTGAAATGTTGCCGCTGCCTCCCATTTCTCCTGGTTCACAAGCAGGAGAAACAGCTGCCTGTAGACGACAACCCACACCCTGCCATGAGGGCCAGCTCAAAGTGCTACAGCCATGCCCAACACTCAGAACTTCCAGCCAGCCATGATTGATGAGGGGCTGTAATACTAATAATGTTCCAGCCCTTCTTCAGCCAGGAACCATATATACTGGTTGCAGACATCAAGGACACAGACACCACCAACATCAAAGATGATGGAGCAGACAAATACAGGAAGCACCTTTTTTGTATTTATATGGGGGCAGAATTTGGTCTGGCATTTGGAGGCAGAGGTGGGGACAGTAGGGATGGCTGCCAAGGTGTTCTAATGAGCTATGGGGGGTGAGCAGGTGAGGGGTGCAAGCCGGAGTGTGCAACAAATGGGGTTCTGGCAGTGTGTTTATGGCTGTTTCTTTGGGTAATTTCAGATGTTACGAGATCACAGTCAACCACAGTGAACCACACTCAATCCCCCAGCACAGGAGCCGGAGGGCCCAGCATGGAGACGGCAGTACCAGAGGGGGGGACATGGGGAGTCCAGGAAACCCAGCACTTCATCAGGATCTGGGGGTCCCTTGAAAACCAGGTGGAGCTCCCAGTCAGCAAGCACAATGAGCATGTGTTTGACCTGATAGTGAGGGAAATGGGGGAGGCCGGATACCAGAGGTCGGCAGCACAGTGCCGGTCCAAGGCCAAGGAGCTCAAGAGGGGCTACAAGCACATAAGGGACAATAACCAGAGGTCTGTTCATGCAGCGTGGACTGCACCCTATTATGATGCCCTAGACCAAATTCTCCACATGAAGGGATCCATCGTGGCCCCCCGGCTGGTAGGGAGTGCCATGGCACAGGGCCGGACACAGGAGGACATCCCACCCCCCATGGCAGCACTGGGTGCACCCGCTGACACCGCCAGACCCGCACCCCAAGGGGAACAGCCCGGGACCTGGGGGACCAGTAGGCCATGGTCAAGGACAAGCATGGGGAGCCCACTACTGCACTTGGGGTCAGACTCCGACAATGACACGCTGGTCACCCTGAGCCAGTGAATGTGAGGGGAGCACTCCGAGCAGAGCCCCATTGAGCAGCCGGTCATGGAGGGCTCGGAGATGGACATTGGAGGTAGGCACAGGGCGTAGAAGGCACAGGGGTCTGCACAGACCCAGCGAGGGAGCTGGGGGGGGGTTACAACAGACAGGGAACTATACCAACCAACCCCCCCCTTCCTTACCACAGGAGCAACTGAGGGAGAGGAGGAGGCAATGGAGGAGGAACAGGCACTGGGAGCGGTGGAACAAGTGGTGGAAGGTAAGCGGAAGGGATGGGGCCCACCGGAGACTGGGAGGGGGATGGGAGGTGAGCGGGACATGGGGGCACATGTGTAGCTAATGGCTACCCGACCAAGCTAACCAAATTTGTACCCCACAGATCCGCTGCTCCAGCAGTCAGCCTGGCCCAGAGAGGGACCAGTGCCAGTAGCCCAGAGAATGCAGGAGCACAGGGCACATGTGCGCCGTCGTCAGGAGGACCTGGCGGAGGAGAGAATGAGGACCAGCATGGAGTGGGGGAGGCAATGATCATCTCCATTGAGAGGATGGAGGCAGCCACCAGAAGGGCTGTAGAGCAGGTGGAGGGATGGGACAGTCACCTCGTAGCCAAGATGCGGAAGGAGAGGCAACTGCAGAGACGGGACCACACACGGCAGATGGAGGCAATACAGTGGTTGACGGACACCATAGACCGCCAGGCCGCTGAGCACTCCCGGAAGCTGAACCGGTCCCTCAAGATCAGCACCTCACTGCTGCTACATGCGGGCACGATGAGTGCCTACATCATGGCAGCAGCACCCCTGGGCGCCATACCAGCTGAAGCCCCACACCCACCAGCCATCCCACCGCCGGTGCCCATCTCACAGCATGAGCAGCAGCCCTGACCACAGGGCCCATGCATTTGCCTCCCCATCTCGCTGGGGATGAGAAGCCAACAGCCGCTGCTCCAGGTGCAGCAGCACAGGCAGTTCTGGGTCCGGACCAGTCCCCAGCAGCGGCCACAGAGGAGAGCCAGGAGCCCACGCAGAGCCAGGAAGCGCTGGAGGGTGACACCAGTGTGGGCAAAGGCAGCTTGCACGGTGACAGAGAGGTTGTCCAAGGAAGCAGGAGGGGCTGGGGGGCAGGGGTAAGGGCAGGGGGAATTAGGACACAGAGATCACTGTAAATACAATAAAGACACCTTTACTCACTGTAACCATCATGTACGTCATTCATTGATACACACGCCGGGGACCATGAGCTCAGCGGGTGAGGCTCGGGCACTCCCGGCCATGGGTATGGCAGGGGTCCTGCCCCATGGACCCCGGGAGTCTCAGACCTGGGGCAACCATGTTATGTGCCTTGTAAATGCTTCTTGGATCCTCTTAGCATAACGGTACTCCCTGGGGTTCTCTACATTCAATTATAGCGGAATGGGGCCAGTTGGCCGCTGTGGCCTGGGATACCCAAGGGTTGCTCCATCAGTCTTACAGATGTTGTGCAACACGCAGAAGGCACCAATTACCAGGGCGGAGGTCTCCGCCGAGTAGTCCAGTATCCCGGCTAGGCACCTCCATCTCTGCTTGAGGGCACCGAAGGCCCTCTCGACCATGGTCCTCACAGTGCACAGCCGTGGGCACAGCTGCGGGCCACCATATGGGCCTTCATGAGCCAGCGGAGCAGCAGATAGCTTGGGTCCCCAATGATGCAGGGAGGCATCAACACCCCCTCGATCCAGGTCATGCGCATGTTGGCATAGTCCCCCTGTGCATCCGTGTGAAGAGGCGGGAGATGGTGAGGATCCAGGCATTATGGCTGCAGTCGGAGTGGCCGGTGAAGATGTCCATGAACCGGACCCGGTGATCGACAACGGCATGGAGCTGCAACGAGTGGTAACCATGCCTGTTGATGTACTTGGCCGCATCATCGGAGGGGCGGAAGATCTCCACATGGATGCCATCGATTGCGCTCAGGCAGTTGGGGAACCCAGTAGTCTCAAAGCCAGTCATCACAGCCCCCTGATCCACAAGCTGGATCACACGGTTGAGGAGGACCACCTCCACAGCCTCACAGAAGTCGCAGATGATGCTGGTGATGGTTGTGAGGCCCACTCCGAAGTATTCAGCCATGGAATGGCAGGAATCCGGGGTGGCCAGGGCCCAGACAGCTATGCCTACCTGCTGCGCAACTGGGATAGGGGAGTGCATGGGGGTGTGCAGCCACTCCAGCCAGGGCCTCAGAAGCTCTGCCTGTTGTAGGAGGGTACGCCAGTCAATCCGGAAGTGTACCCTCCAAGTAGCATCGTCCCATCATGTCAGGGCCCCCTCCCACCATTGCTGGACCCTGGGTATGGTCCAGAGTCACCTGTCGATGGGCATAGCGACCATGACATCACTGAAGAGGGCCGCCCTCCTCCAGTAGTGGCATGCAGATGCTTGCCTGAGGGCAGCCGGACAGGTGAGTGCAATCAGCAGGGCCCTGCGGAACATCCCAGAGAGCTGGCGCGCCGTGCGCATGGCCTCGATGCGGCGGCACCTGTGGTGGGTGAGCAGGCTGGTTGCAGCAAACTGGGCCAGGCATTCACGCACCCTAATATACATCTCGAGCAGCTCCATGGTGACCCAGTGGAGCGCGGTATGCTGGTGGTACCACTCAGCTATGATCTCCAGTAGGAGCCAGCAGGGCTGTAGGTCCCCCCTGGGTCATCTGTGTCCCAACTATCACCTCCGCCAGGTGCTCCCTGCACCTCCCTGGACCTTCCATTCTGTGACCTGCTACATTGTTCCCATTGTGGATCCGCTGCTGTCCTGGCTCTATCTGCTCACCCTGTTCTGCTCAGCCGTGCTGGCTTGCCTGCACCCTGGGGCCATCTGTGTTGCACCGCTGTACCATCTGTACCCTTGGGGTTTGTTTCCATGACCCGTCCCCTGGTCAGCTGTTAGCTGCTATCCAACACCTGTACTGGGGATCCTCGTGGACCTTTGCACCCCTTGCTCAGCCAGCTCCCAGGCAGTGTCCGTGATCAGCCCTACCCCCACCCCCACCCCCATGATGCCTCTGTGACTGTTTGTGACTGGGGTTCCATTGCTCATGCCACCCAGCATCCCCGTGTTGGAGGGGGCGGCACCATCAGCTGTCCATGACATGGGGCTCACTTCCCTCACTGGCTGTGCATTACCATCCGGGACCGGTTGTCTTGCTGTTGGGACCTGCCTCTACCCTCCCCACTGTCTTCCTCGGATTGGTGGATCATCCCCTGTGATCCTGCTCTGTCACCCTGTGGACCCCTCTCTGTACAGTGTCCTGTGTTGCTGTTGTGTGCCTCGTGCTGCCTGTGCTGCCCCTGGGGTGTTGGGTGCCTGCCCCTGTGTCATGCTCTGTTCCGGCCCCGGCCCCTTCCTATTTTGTTGCCCATTGTTGGCGTTAGACCCCCCCCCCATGTCCTTGCCACTGTCTGTTGGGCTGCCCAGAGTGGTGTTCCCCATCCTCCCTTGTATGCCCCTGTGTGTCTTCCCCTTGCTCCCTTTCCCTTTTGGCTGTACATGTGTTCACCAGCGTGTGTGTGGTTTGTGTTCAGATCCGTCCATGGCTTCCTTCTCCCTGTTGTGTGTGTGTGGCTTGGCCGTTCACCTCCCTCATCCCCCTCCCTTCCCATTTCCCTTGCATAGGCAGTGCCTTGTGGTGCTTTTTGCTTCCTTTGCCCTTGGTCGGCCATGTCTGTGTCCTGCCCCACCCTGGTGGCTTCTGGGGGTTCTTGCCACGGTCCGGGATCGGTGTCACATCTGTTGCGCTATCCCAGACTGTGGCCTGGCTGTGTTTCCTTGCCGTGGTCCTGCTCCTGTCATGTCTGTTTGGGGCCTGTCGGAACCACAGGTTGGGGTTGGTGAAGCAGAAACAGTGCCTGCCAAGGCAGGATCAACCAGGTAAACTGATGATCTCAACAACAGGCAATGTGGGGGTTGGAGAGGATAGAATAAACACACACCCACCACCACTCCCTCCCTATCTCTGACCCAGTTTCCCAGCTCCCAGGTAAGGTATCTAGACTCAAGACTTGTGTGCCAACCAAGAGTTGCATGTCTCTTGCTTTCAAGTTTTTGGGAGGTGCAAGAATGGAAACTTATTTTTTTTCCTTTTTCCATCTACCCAGACACCACATGATGGTATGAGGCCACTGAAACCAACACCAAATGGCAGCAGGATGCCCAGGTGCATCATTGCCAACAGTACAAGGATTTGGCCCAGGAGCACCTGGCACAGAGCTCAAGAAAATTGTGGGAGGCCAGTGCCATCTGGCAGCTCGGTTGTGGGCACTGAAGATTTCTTCACTGGGACACTAAGGAGCAGAAGCAGGAAGCAGCCCAGGCAAGGATGGCCATGGTACAGGAGGGGTGTCAGTGGCAGAGCCTGAAGGAGGAGGGCAAGGAAATGCTCTTGATATGGGAGAAAATGCACAACAGACTCTCCCAGTGGGTTTGGGCACAATGCAATTTCCTGTACCTAGCATGAGTGGTGATGTTGGCACATCTCAAGCAGCCATCCTACCACAGCCCTCACATGCAACCACTGACTATCTCCGGTCCTCCATTCACCCCACCCCACGAGCATCATCCAGTCCATATTAGTCGAAGAAGTCACTCCAACCCCAACCCCAAAAGGTTCTCCATGATCACATATCTGGAGCTGCCCAATACCAGCAGTTAAGGGTTCCAGTGTCTCCTCCACGCTTCCACCACCAGCATCCCCACCACATGTCCCACCCCAGTTCACAGATGCTGTGGATGAGGAAGAGAAGGAGGAAGAGATTGTTCCCATGCCCAAGAAAAGAGGACTATTTTCAAATGCAGGTGTCATGGTTCCCTGACCATCCAGCTAGCACATCAATCAACCATGCTCAGTGGTCCACAAGCAACTGCAGCATGACCAAGAAATATCCCTTTTTGTTAATGTAGTTGTCCTTTCTGTGTGGGGCTAATCATGCCAGTATGGCTGCCTTCAATGGCCCTAATGTAATTGGGGAAGCAGTCCCTCTCAAAACTGACCTCTTCACCATCCACCAGATGCATAACCCAGTCCAGCAGGAGGTCCATGTTGGCATTGGGGATATCCACAATGATGGAGTCCACTGTGCTGGTCCCCATGCCAAAATGCTGCTGTCCCATGGGGCAGCAGCTGTCTGGTGTCGCCAGCTTTCATACAGCAATCACCACATGCTTCTCCACAGGTATGAGCCTCCCACATGTTGGTCCTCTCCAGGCACAGATGGAGAATCTCTGTCAACTTGAGGACACATTGGGGCATCCAGAAATTCTCCAACTATTTGTCATCTCCCCACATGGACATGACAGACTACCACCAGTCACAGCTTCTTTTTAAAAAATGTTCATGTCTTCATATATCTGACATGCCTATTTTCAGACGTCATGTGTTTCAGGGTACACAGTTACATACAGTTATTCTGAAGGCATGAATGCCTAGTTGAGCTTTGCACAAAATAAATAGGTAGTAAAATAGAAATAAAATAAAATCCAAATTCCTTGACCCCTTTGCAGTTTGTATATATATAAAAAAACGAATCAGAATTTCTAACCTTAGAACAGCTGCATACTTTACTATTAAATACTTTTCACTTTAAATAATATTTTTATGTGTTGTTTTTTTTAAAACATCATTTATTGAGAATTCTGCATAATTTACCAAAGTGTCACAAAATGATATATGGGACACCATTACAATGCATATAGATTACATCTCAATAAATCTTCAATAAAATATCATAAAATAACAAATAAAAAGGAACTTAAATTTATAACCAGTAACTTTAACAGTGTTTTCATTTCTTCTATATAGCTAATCACTAGATTTAGGTTATTGCTGAAGGATTTCTGCATTCATTGTCTCAATGGCTGGAATGACCTATGAACTTCTATCATCTGTCTCAGTCGGGTTTTCTTTCATTATTGAAATACAAGGGTCCAAAGTGGATATCAAGAATTGTAAGTCTCCACCTAATTCTGCTCTTAGTTTCTCCATTGAATATGTAAACCATATTCTTCACATCCAATCTGTCTCAGTTGGCCCCTGTGGGTCCTTCCATTTAGATGCTACATTATGGATGCCAACTAAAAACATTTAGGTACAGGTGGCTTTATGAAAGTTCATTAAAGGGATCTTTGCAAACATTCCTAAAAAAGGGTATTTCTGGGCAAAATGGTAAAACAAGGTTGGTAGCCTTCTGAACATTGTTCCAAATTACCTGCCAAAACAATTGGATTGTTGGACAACTCCACCAACAATGGAGGTAGGTTCCGATTTCTCCACATTTATGCCAACACAAATCCTCTCGACTAATTTTCATTTGAACCATTTTGACCAGGGTAAGGTAAAACCTCATGACCAGCTTAATTAAGGGTTTTCTTACCTCTAAGGACCTGGCACTTCCCTGCATGTGGGATCAAATTTGTTCCATCATTTATCGAATTGTAGGCCAAGGTCCTCTTTTCATGTGGCTAAATAACCTGCATCTGGGATGCTCCATATTTTTTTTTTTAGTTCTTTGTAGATCCTGGAAAGCAATTTCTTCAGTGAAGCTGGTTTAAAAAAAAACAAATTCTAAGGGAGTCGCCAATCTTGCATAAAATTCACAATTCTGCTTAGTATCAAAGGTACTCGTTAGCTGTGCAAATGTAAGGAAATTTATTTTTTAACCCAAAATCTGTTCCAGCTCATTCTTTGCTAAGAATATTTCACCTTTGAAAAGTTGACCAACCCTTTCAATGCCCTTTGCCACTAATTTGTCTAAACAGGCCTTTAATAATTTATCCTACCTGAATTTTTTCTGCAACAATGGGGTATAAGGAGAAATACCATGGCTTCCCTCTATTTTCTTCTTACATGCCATCCATGCTGCCCAAACTGAGGCAGCAAAAGGATGATCTTGCCATAATTTGAATGCAGGTCTTTCTGCTGCGAGAATAAGCTCCTGAAAATTATTTATACCTACCAGCTCTTTTTCCAAGTAATACCCAGGGGATCAAGTGTGCCACCACAAGCCCCGGGAAGGGTAAGGTATTTTATTGCTTCTCCAGGGATCTGTATGTATGTATAGATCAATGAGGCTGATTAGGAATGAATGTTCCCCTGTTCTGCCATTAACTATGCGTGATTTCAGATGAGATGGAGCAGCATTCGCCCCGTCCTGGAATCACCCAAATGGTTCCCCGCTGGGATCATTCTGGCACATCCAACAGACGTGCCGGCTGATCCCAGCGGGGAATCGGGGAGGGGGCGGGGCTGCGTGGTGCAGCGCAAGATGCGGCCTCTTGGCCCCGCCCCCTCACACTCTCCTGTTGCCCGCCCTCTAGGGAGACGGGCGGGCACCGCAGCCAACGCAGCCACAGCGCTCGCCCAAATTGACCATGGCCCAGAATCCCACTGGGGATTCCGGGCCGTGGTTTCTGTCCAGATAAGATGGGCCCCTTCATCGCGGTGGGGAATCGCATTCACCACGTGATCGGCGCCGGCCTCGCCGGTTCTGCCGATTGCATGGTGAATGTGATTCCCCGCCACGATTGACCATGGCAAACATCTGGGAGGGAACTTCCGGTTCCCCAACAGATGTTACGGGACCATTCCCCACCACAGGGTATTGACTGTGGTTGAGCGTGATCTCGTAACGTCTGAAAATACCCTATGTGCTCTGGCTGAGGCACACCTACAGGGGTCAAGTGGGATGATATAGCCCTGGGGTGGGCAAGGTATTTGATGATTCTGAAGACAATAATAACAATGGAACAATGATTTAATGCTTTCTGTGAATTTTATGCTGTTTATTACTTATCCTGTTGTATTTTACTTTTGTTCTTTTCTCTGTTGTATTTTAATTTTTATTATTGTTACGGCCTAAGGCTAAACAAATAAACTATAAACTGAACTGAACTGAACTAATTTCTAATAAAGTTTTTAATCAACACAAAAAAAATTAAATACCCAAGATATCTCAGAAGGGCATTCATACCAAAATGTTAATGCTCTCAAGGAATCAGCTTTATGATAAATAGTTATGTCAGGGAATTGTAGATCACCGAACTCTTTACTGTTCATCAGTATAGATTTCCTTATTCGTGGTCTTTTCCCTTTCCAAAATTTTGGTAAAAATCATAATTCTACACAAATTTATCTTACCAGTCCAAAAGCATGTAAAATGCTGATATTCAAATGCTGATGTTTGGCAGAAATTCACTTCACAAAAGTGCAATAATTATCTCAGAAAAGACTTTGGGATGTCTGAGAGAGCCAAATACCCAAATATTTAAGCTTATCCTTGGTGATAGTAAACGGGACTTCCTTTGCAAAATTATCTCTCTGAGATTTTTCCTTCATAAATATCATGGTAAGTGATTTATTGACATTTATTTTGTATCCTGAAACAATGCTAAACTGGTTTATCAAGGCTAAGAGCGGTGGGACAGAGGTCAGTGGATTAGAAATGAAAACCAACATGTCGTTCATGTAAAGTGCTAGTTTCTGTTCTTTCCCTGTGATAGATATTTATGTCTTTGCAAATCACAGGGTGATTTCAGAAGTGACGTGGTGAATGTCCACCACAGTCAACCTCAGTCAAATACAGGGGGTGGTGAAAGCGCTTTGCATGTCTATTTGCTCACATCCAGATGTTCACCACAGTCAAACATGGCCCGGGGTGAAGCTAACCATGCTTCGTGAGGTCGGGGCAGGAGGAGGTCCAGAAGTGTGGTGAATGGTCACCACGGCAGGGGTGAATGAAAAGTAACTTCTGAATGGAAACCCGCAGCCACGTTGAAAGGAATTGACCCCAGCCGCGGTGCATTCTGGGGCTCAAACCATGGTCCACGGGTGATTTCAGATGAGACGGGGTGCTAGTCGCCCCGTCACAGAATCACCGTGGGGATTCCCCGCTGGGCTCACACCAGCACGTCCAACAGACGTGCCAGCTAATCCCAGTGGGGAATTGGGGAGGGGGCAGGGCTTCATGGAGCAATGTACACCACATGGCCCTTCCCCCCACGCTCCCTTGCCGCCCGCCCTCTGGGGAGATGGACAGGTGCCATGGCCAATGCAGCTGCAGCGCCTGCCCAAATTGACCACGGCCCAGAATCCCACCACGGATTCCTGGCCATGGTAGCCATTCAGACAGGCTGGGCCCCTTCATCATGTCGGGGAACCACATTCACCATGTGATTGGGACCGGCCCCGCCGGTTCCAGTGATCGCATGCTGAATGTGATTCCCCAACATGATTGTCAGGGGTGAACATCTGGGGGGGAACTTCCGTTCCCCCTTCAGATGTGACGAGACCTTTCTCACCCAGTGGGAATCCACCATGGTTGAGCGTGATCTCGTCACATCTGTAAATACCCCACGTCTCCACTGCATGTCTGTTGTGTTCCCCCGGCCCATGTTCTCTCTGATTGCCCCCGGGCGGTGGTCACGATCCTGTCACTTCTGTTGGGGCCGCACATGTCACCACAGCCCACAGTGAATCCGTTCACACCGGGGTGGGATTCACTGTGGTGAATTGGAACGCATCACTTCTGAAATCACCCACAATCGCTAGCACGTCTGAAATAATATTTAAACGCAAGGGGGGGAGTGGTAATTTTGCCTGGTGCCGCATAATAAAGTAAAAGGGTCCATCAGTTGTCCATTTACCATAATTTGTGAACTCGGTTTTAGATAAATAATACACACCCAATCCAAAAAATTCTCATTAATTCCTGTGCATTTCAAAAAGGCAGCTAGGTTTCGCCCTGTCAAAGACCTTATCGGCGTCCATGGATATATTTTTTAATTGTTTTAAAATTTTTATATTGTTTTATTGAGTGCTGTTCCCCGCCCCGGGATGCCCTGTGTGCAGGAGGGGCGGGATATACATTTTAAATAAATAAATAAATAAATAAATAAATAATCAGTGCTTCTTTCCCTTCTTTATCAGTTTTATGAATAAAATTTACTGCAGACTACACATTATCTGCACCAAATCTGCTGTGAATAAAGCCGACTTGATTCTGGTGTAATTATTTTAGTAATTAAATTATTTAGCCGATCATCTAAAATCTTAGTAAAAATCTTGGAGTCTACGTTTAATAGCGATATCAGTTGAACTGCCTGGATCCACTGGATTTCTGCCTTCCTTCAAGCAGAGAGTGATCTTTGACTGATAGAAGGAGGGACGGAATTCTTTTGCCTCAGTAATATGGTTGAATAGCTTTGATAGATGGGGAATCAAAACCTCATGAAAGATCTGATAAAATTTAGCCGGAAAACCATCCAGACCTGGAATTTATGTTTCTTCATTGATTTTATAGTTAGCTTGACCTCTTCAGTTGTGAACGGGGCATTTAAGAAATTTTGCTGGTCTTTATTTAATGTCGGTATGGTCAATTTAGAGAGAAATGCATTACTTTCTTCCATTTGGGGGTTAGTTGAGGTGTAAATATCTTTAAAATAATTATGCATACTTGATTGAATTTCCTCACTCCTCCAAGTTTCTACCCCGTCTTTGTTTTTGAGTTTAGATATAAGAACTTTCTATCTCTTTTTTTTTATCAACCAAGCCAGGACTTATCTGTTTTGATTCATTTCTCATAGTAAAAACACCTGACTTCCAGTTAAGCTTCCAGTTTCTCCTAGCTCTGGTTTTTTCCATACTTCTGCTATGATAAAGGATGACTGGATCATGATGTGCAAGGGCTGTAATTTATAGAGCAAGGCTTACATAGGTGCACCATTTCTTTGTTTACTAAAATCAAATCAATTCTGGAATAAACTCCATGTCTAGAAGGAAAAAAAGTATAATCCACACATGAACCATTAACCAGTCTCCAAATGGTTAATGCTTCCTCTGCTTCCTCAAAAAGCTCAGCTAGTCTGAGATTCCATTTTCTCAGGGGCGTATGACCTGGCTTGTTTCTGGCAGATAGAGGTGAATTAAAATCTCCAAAAATTAAAAGCTGACCAACTGCCTCTCTCTTAATTATGGGAAATGAATGGTGTTTTCATTAAGTGCATAGAGGTTCACCCAAGTGTATGTCTCATTATCTATACTGCCTTTAATTAAAAGAAAACACCCTTCAGTATCTTTCTTCACTTGGTGAATATGGACTCCCAATTTAGTGGAAAATAAAATAACAGCCCTCACTCATTTACCACTGGCACAGGAGAAACATTGCTTGTCTCATTTCCTTATTTTTGAGTTTCCAGGTATCATCAGAATGTAAATGGGTTTCCGGGAGGTGAACCACTTTAGCTTTCTGCACTTTTAGTGCTTTAAAAAGTCTCTTTCTTTTTATAGAACAGTTCAGGCCCTGAATATTCCATGTGAGTGATTTCAAATTAGTAGAAGTTGCCATGGAGACAGATAAGAGTATACTATTTGAAATCTGTCATCTAGCCAGTTATTTTTGTTATTATCTGTAGTATCACACTGTCAATCAACCAAAGCCCTAACATGGGCAACACAAAGAAATGAATCCAAGCCAGCAATTGTCTTAAAATAGACCACAGAACATGAAATTTGCTGTTAGCTTTCCATGACTTGAACATTGCCAAATCTTGTTCCTCTCCTCTCACTATTTTACTTTCTGTTAATCTTACCCTGGGGGTAATAAGTATAGCTCCACAAACATATTAAAATATGAAAACAAAACTCCACATCTATGCACATAAATTAGCCAGAACTTAGCAGACTAAATTAAGTCAGTCAGTTCTGAATATTGAATTTCTCCTCGAGGAGGCTTCAAAGGATACCTCAGAGCGGTGAGTTCTTCTCCTGTAGAAGAGTATAGCCCTGAACCTGGTTCATAAGGCCAAAAAGCAGATATTTGTCCACAGAACTGAATAATGTAAACAAATAGTCACTCTGGCAAGTTTTCACTCGGGTGGCTCGCTCTTCTGCAGCTGTAGGCAACAGGTTACTGTATAGGCATATATCAGCCCATACCATCCTCTCCTGCTGCATTGGCACCTTTTAATTCAGGAAGGGAGTTGAGATCTTTATCCAGCTTTTCAGGATCTCTGTAAAAATGGTGCTGCCCTTGGCAAAGAAATGTGAACTTAGCGGGGAACCAAAGTTGGGGCTTAAAACCACGCTCCTTCAGAATCCCCATGTATTTGTACCAGCACCTTTGTCTCGCTCCCATTTCCACAGCAAAGTCTGGTACTATCCTTAACTCACAGTGCAAGTAGTATAGTTGAGGGGCCACTCGAGCGTCTCTCAGGATTAGCTCTTTAGTGGAGTAGTCCTTAAATTTAACAATAATGGTTCGAGTCTGTTGTTCTCTCTGGTTCTTGCACGCAGTCCCCTGTGCACCCGGTCCATGGCCACCTCCTT
Organism: Sphenodon punctatus; assembly: GCA_003113815.1. Lineage (NCBI taxonomy): Eukaryota > Metazoa > Chordata > Lepidosauria > Sphenodontia > Sphenodontidae > Sphenodon > Sphenodon punctatus. Next base: position 862,779 of record QEPC01001081.1, on the reverse strand, counting down.
GAGGCTTTCCTCTTCGGGGAACAGCAGAGCTATGAGTGTTTTAACAAAGTCCTTAGGATTAGGGAGTTCAAGACCCTCCTCTAGTCCCAGGATCTTAGGTTGTCTCTCCAAGAGTGATTTTCAAGGTCCTTTACTTTATCCTGGAGGAACTGGATAGTTTTAGCTGACTGCTTCCAAGAGTTATCTAATTGGAGACATTTATTCTCCACTGCTTCCAGCCATTCTCCCACCACATCTACGCACTTAGATACCATATCCATACACTCAGAAACTTTTTCTAAAGTGGCTTTTAATACTTTTTATTTCAGACACCAAGACGCCCTCTTCTTCACTGGAAACTTTGGATTGTTCCATCATCTCCTGCAGGAGTGGATCAAACCCAGGCCAGTTCTCCTTCACCTCCTTTCCTGCCAGAGTAGCCAGAGTCACCATTTTGAATGGTGTTGGGGTCTTGGTCTGAATGCAGGCCAGAGGAACTTGGGGTGAGCAAAACTTGTCCAAGTTATTTATTTGCACCTTTTCCCCCTCTTTTTATAGGGCATGCTCCCCCATATACTTTAATTAGGAGTGAAAATTTCTGGTAAGAGCACAGTTTGGAGCTGTATTTACATACCATGGAGAGGAGAGTTCTGTTTTATGCTGCTAGCTATTCTCACGCATGCCCAGAAATCACAACTTTTGAGCTACACCCACAAAAGGCACTCCATTGGCACAGCTTTCTGCAAAGCATCCATCATGCCATTGGTGGCCTTGTTCATGCACTCCAAGGCAAGTTGCAAGCTTGTGCACATTTGCCTTGTTCCCACAAGTGCCACCTTGGTACACTGGAACCTGTGCTGTGACCTCCGGGGTTGACCCAGTCATTCCCAGTCATCTGTGGCCCAACACATGAGGAGGGACATACACGGGATTCGGTTTTCTGCATAGGCCTTGAGGCGGGGAGTCAGTTAGTAGGAGTTCGGGGGGGTGGAGCCTTTGTCATGGTCTGACCATTACCTCCTTAAGGCGTGCATCCTGGAGCATGTCAGTCCCCAACAGGGTGCATGCAGGACCTATTAGATCGGTCCGCCCCCGGAGACTTATGGACCCAGATCAGTTCCGGAATGCTCTGGGGGAGTTTCCCCTGGACCTTGACACCCGCTCTGTTGATGATCTCGTAACCTTCTGGAACATCTTGTTGGCCAAGACCATTGACAGGGTGGCTCCCAGGTGTCCGCTGCCCTCCCAAGTCTCCCACAGGTCTCCTTGGTTTACTGAGGGCCTGCGATGTTTGAAGCGAGAGACTAGGTGGTTAGAGCGCCAATGGTGCCGGACCAGCAAAGAGTATGATCGATCGCAACATAAGAGCAGTTTAAAGACCTATGCTGTGGTGGTGCAGGCAGCAAAGAAGCAGTTCTTTGCTGCCCTCATTACATCTGCAAAGTCACATCAAGCGGAGCTTTCCCAGGTGGTGAAAGACTTAGTCAGTCCTGCCTGCCTCCACCTGGACCTGGAGCAATCCAGTGACCACTGTGACTGGTTTATTGAGTACTTTTTAGATAAGATCGCTTGCATCCACTACTATTTTATTGCAGAGGATCATCTTGGGGCTATGGATGCCCCATCCTGTTCTGTTTTGTGGGATTGGTTTCATATGGTGTCGCCTGCCGATGTAGAGTCCTTGTTGGGATCTGTTCATGCCACTACTTGTGAACAAGATCCAGGCCCGTCCTGGTTGGTGAAAGCCAGCCAGGAGACGTTATGGCTGTTGCAGGCTGGGGTGGTTAGTGCCTCCCTTTGGAAGGGCAGGGTGCCTGATTGCCTGAAAGAGGCTGTGGTTAGACCCCAGATCAAGAAACCATCTCTTGACACTGATGCTCCTGTCAGTTATCGGCCGGTCTCTAACCTCCCCTTTTTAGGGAAGGTTATTGAATGGACTGTGGCACGGAAGCTCCAGGAACATCTGGACTGCACTGGTTTCCTTGACCCCTTTCAGTCTGGTTTTCTGCCTGGGTATGGTTACAGAGATGGCATTGGTGGCCTTGGTTGACGATCTCCATCTGGCATTGGACCAGGGTCATCAGACCTTACTGGTTCTGCTAGACCTTTTGGCTGCCTTCGACACAGTCGACCATGAGGTGTTGGTGACTCGCCTGCGGGACCGTGCCAGGATTGATGGAACGGTCTTGGACTGGTTTTATTCATTCCTGGTGGGGAGAACTCACCTGGTGGTCTTGGGGGAGTGTACGTCTTCCCCCCAGGAACTTACATGTGGAGTCCCGCAGGGTGCCATTTTGTCCCCCCTCTTGTTTAACATCTATATGTAGCCGTTAGGGGAGATCGTGAGAGGGTTTCAGGGCATACAGTGCCATCAGTATGCTGATCTCACTCGGCTCTACCTCTCTTTTTCCACCGATCCAGGCCATGCAGTCTCCTTATTTTCCCATTGCCTGTCAGCTGTGGGGGCTTGGAAGAGATTGAACCATTTGCAATTGAATCCTGACAAGACAGAGGTGATGTTGGTGGGCGAGGGCTTGGGGGGCCTGGGGGTGCTTGAATCTCCTCTTGTTGGAGGGTTTTGCCCTCCCATGGTCTCTCAAGTGCAGAGCCTGGGTGTGCTCCTCGATTCGCAGCTCAGTCTGGAATCTCAGGTTGTGGCTGTGGCAGGGAGTGCGTTTTGGCAATAACATCTTGTCTGGCGGCTTCAGCCGTATCTGCGGGACCGCTTATCAGCAGGACCGCCTCACTCCTCATGTGCCTGTGCACCCTTTGAGATCATCCAGGGGAGCCTTTTTGGAGGTTCTCCGGGTGAGGTGGGTGGTCACCGACATTAGATCTTTTTTGGTGGCCACTCCTGTGCTGTGGAATTTGCTCCCGGAGGAGGCTTGGTTGTCCCTCACTTTCCTGTAATTTCAACATTTATGTAAGATCTGGCTGTTCCACCAGGCTTTTGGTGAGGGGGATAGGGTGGGGGGGTTGGGGAGTGTTGTTTTTCCCTGCATGTGAGAAATTTTTAACTTTTTTATTGTTTTATTGTTTTATTCTTTTATCTTTGTTGTTCGCTGTCCTGGGCTGCCCTGTGGGCAGGAGGGGCAGGATAAAATTTTTATATAAATAAAAATAAATAAAATAAATAAATAAATAAATAAATTCCTGCCAGGTTGTTCTTGCAAAATGGCATGTCCCCAAAACAGCCAGTGCACAGTGGTGCTGTCTCAGACAAGCCATAAAATTGCTGTAGGACAAGACCATTTTAAAAAGTACCATTGTCATGTGTTCTTGAATGTTCCATGTGCCCATCATCATCTTTTCAAGGACAACAAAATCTGGTAGATAGATGTCATCATTGCATTGGGGTGTAGACAGAAGTGTCTTGAGAGATGACTCAAAACAGGATTTTATGGTGGACCCAGCATCAGGTATCAAGCAAATGCCAATTTATTGTCTAGTTGTCTAGTTATCTTGCATTGTGACAACATGCATATGTTGTATTTAGAGTTGCAATTGGGCACCCAAAGATTCAGGCACTCCCAATAAATCGGGGGTGCCCAAATCAACCGAGCCCTGTTTGGGCACCACTGATGCCTAAATGGTACCCAACAGGCTCCTCGATCATGTCGGCTGGCCTTTGAAATTTACAGGTCCAATAGGGACAGCTGGAAAGCCCAGTTCCACAGTGTCTCTGACTGGGGCTGTCACTTTTAGCAGTCACTTTCCCCATTAGAGTGTCTCTCAGGTGAAACACTCTAGGGGGGAAGCACCAGCCAGTAAGGATAGGACATCCGGGCAAATACCGGGTACCAGATTTACCGGTTACTGGATTTCAAAATACCGGCATACCGGATTAATACTGGTATACCAGTACCGTTTTTTCCCCATTGATTTCAATGGGGAACTGTCCCCATTGAAATCAATGGAGGAAAAAAAAACCTACCCCCCCCCTCCCCCTCCCAGACTGTGTGGGTGGAAGGGGGGACACCCCCCACCCACCCTTCCCAGCCTGGATTTTTATTTTTTTAAAAAATTTCCCTAAATCCCTGGGCTCCGGGCCGGGGCCGCCGCCGGTGACCCAGAGCCCGCACCAGCAGCAGGTAAGTGTACCGGTACCATTGATCCCTGGGGTGGGGGTGGTTTAACACACACCCCCACCCCAGGGATCACCCTACCTTGGCTTCAGCTCCGGGCGGCGGCGGTGTTCCAGCAGTCGGCTTCAGCTCTGCTGTGGCTGCCGGCTTCAGCACACTAGTGATGCTCTAGGCCTTCCAGGAAACCCGGAAGTTCCCCAGAAGGCCTAGTACACATCATTAGCGTGCTGAAGCTGGCAGCCACAGCAGAGCTGAAGCCAGCCCCTGGACCGCTGATGCCGATGCCGCCACCCGGAGCTGAAACCAAGGTAGGGTGATCCCTGGGTGGGTGAGGTAGGGTGATCCCTGGGGTGGGGGGGATGTTAAACCACCCCCACCCCAGGGATCAACGGTACTGGTACACTTACCTGCTGCAGGTGCGGGCTCTGGGTCGCCGGCGGCGGCCTGGAGCCCAGAGACTTAGGGAAAAAACATTTTTTTTAAAAATCCAGGCTGGGCAGGGTGAGTGGGGGTGTCCCCCCTTCCACTTGCACAGCCTGGATGGGGGAGGGAAAGTGTTTGCTTTTTTTCTGTGTTTTTTTTTACATTGCGGCCATTCATTTGAATGGTCGCAATGTAAAAAAATCCGGCACAGGGGGAATCCAGTAAATTCCCCTGATTACTGGGGTAATCTGATACTGCCAGTACACCCAAAAAACGGCAGTATCAGATACCAGATCATCCGGTAGTCCCACCCCTACCAGCCAGCCTTTGAAACTTCTAAAACTCTTGTTCATGCTCTGGTCATCTCTCGCCTCAATTACTGTAACCTCCTTCTTTCTGGCCTTCCCCGGTCTCACATTTCTCCCCTCATCTCCGTCCAAAACTCTGCTGCGAGGGTCATTCACCTCGCCCATCGCTTCGACCGTGTGCAGCCCCTCCTCTCTTCACTTCACTGGCTTACCCTTCCTGAATGAATCCTGCACAAGTTCCTAGTCTTCACCTATAAAGCTCTTCACAACCTCACTCCCCCCTACCTCTCTGCACTTATCACCCTCCATACTCCAGCCCGTGCACTTCGCTCCTCCTCTGTCCCTTCTCTCACCCTTCCACGCCTTCCCTGCTCCCCTAAGCGCCTTCATCCCTTCTCACTTGCTGCCCCCCA
>QEPC01001081.1:842424-855864 GCA_003113815.1 Sphenodon punctatus | reverse complement strand
AAAAAATAATTTCATCTTTATTATAAAAAAATAAGCAACACACAAAGCACATGCACACATCATCTCAAACATCAACAGCATACGCCACGTGGTACTCTGGACGGGGGGTGCATGCTAGAGGGGGCCACTCACTACAGAGATGGCTGAGTGGTTATATACTCCTCCTAGTTGTCAAATGCTAGTCTCTCAGAATCACATGGAAAACTATTGTAATTTGTAACTAGGGTTCTGTGTGATTTACGAAACTACATTCAGTGCCTGCATTGACTAACTTGGCAAAACAACTTCACACTCAAAAACTGACTCATGAGCTGTGGCCTACAAATCATGAAAATGAAATAAAAATCACCCAAAATTTTCCAGGAACTCTCAAGTTTGTGGGAATGGGAAGAGTGGCAGTTGCAGAACAACATAAGGTTGCTACCTTGAAAACAATGTTCTTAGGGATGGCTCTGAACATTGTCACAATGCCAACACAACTTCAAAGTACTGTTTGTAAATGAATGGCAAGGTTCATTGTTTACTGTCTGTGGCCTCAAGACTGTCATCGTTCGTGTGATTGTTCAAACAAGTAATCTGTGCTTGATATGACTGTGTATATAATGGCGCCAGAGAGCATCCCATGGTGAGAATGTTCAGGGCCAGCTCGCAGAACCATTGATTGCAAGGCAGCAACCTTGAGCCACACCAATCCGGTGGGGATTTTTATCTTTTTAAAAAAGACACTGCCAGTGCATGCCTGATTGGGGGAAATAGAGAGTCTGGAGCCTGGGGAACTTATCAGGTAGCCACGGAAGTGCAGAAGCCGCCGGCGAGGCTGGAGCAGGGGCTCGGTGTTGGGGAAGCACATGGGGAAACAGACACAGCCCGGGGGGGAGGGGGGCTGCCAGGAGCATCAGCCCACAGAGAGCCTGGAGCCTGGGGAACATAGCCGGCGGTAGCCATGGAAGCGCAGAAGCCACCGGCGAGGCTGGAGCAGGGACTCGGTGTTGGGGAAGCACATGGGGAAACAGACATGGCCTGGGGGGGTTGCCGGGAGAGTCAGCCCACAGAGAGCCTGGAGCCTGGGGAACATAGCCGGTGGTAACTGTGGAAGTGCAGAAGCCGCTGATGAGGCTGGAGCAGGGACTCGGTGTTGGGGAAGCACATGGGGAAACAGACACGGCCCAGGGGGTGCTGCCGGGAGAGTCAGACCACAGAGAGCCTGGAGCCTGGGGAACATAGCCAGCGGTAGCCGCGGAAGTGCAGAAGCCGCCGGCAAGACTGGAGCAGGGACTAAGTGTCGGGGAAGCACATGGGGAAATAGACACGGCTGGGGTGGGGGGGTGGGGGTACTGCTGGGAGAGTCAGCTCATAGAGCCCCCATAGAGCTCCCATAGATGGGAGTCACGGAAGCGCAGAAGCCACCAGCGATGGGGTGACTCTCCCGGCAGCCCCCCCACCCCCGGATGTGTCACTTTCCCCATGTGCTTCCCCGACCCCAAGTCCATGCTCCAGGCTCGCCGGCAGCTTCTGCGACTTCCACGGCTACCGCCGGCTATGCCTGGCTATGCAGAGCACTACAGCACAGTTTCTCACAAATAAAAAAAATATCTCACCATCCATCCAACCAACAGGAGTTATCATGAACAAAATAAACAACAAAACAATAGCAAGCACAAACAATATCAACCCATACCGAGCAAGAAACATTAAAGGATCACAGCAATAAAGATTAGAACATGTGTACATTTCTTTAAAAAAGGATAATGGAAAATGTAAAGTGCAGCTGTAGCAGAATTACTTTAGCTGCTTTAGCACTAAATTAGCTGTTAAATAAAGCACAGTTTAGAAGAATTAGAAGAAAAGTTCAAGCACTTACACAAAAACCTTCTTAGGTTATCAAAAATCGATGGTAGGATAGGACTCTCTCCTTGGGTCGCGATGCAGCGCTTTGTCGCGGAGCACGGAAAATCAGAGTGTGTTAACAAACACAGACACTGGCAGCGCAGCTCCAACAGTCACTCACTCTCACTGCGATTGGGGATCAAGAGGGAGAAACAAACTACAAACACACCTATTTATACGTAATGGTGAAGGTGGGACATGTCTTTCTAGGAAAGTCCTAGCCATGAAATTGGGCATGTGGGTGTCGTCAACAGGGTCCGAGGGTTGATCATGCCACCGGGTCTTGCGATACCTTGTATTCCGGGTGGCGGAAACATGATACAATGATCAGATAACCACAAAGATTCTGCTGCCCACGGAAAGGGGAGTTGGTGCCGCTTCTTATTGGAATCCGCAAAAGTTTCTCTTCCGTTCACCAGTTTCGATGCCGCGGCACCATTAGCGACAAACTGCAGCCACAGTCCTCAGAAAGCTGCCTCTGCTGAACCGTGCCGTGATGTGCAGAATAGGGGTTTCCGTCGGTAATAGCTGCCAAGGCGGCATATCGCTACAGCCCTACTCCTCTCTCCTTGGGCTCACTGAGTGAAAACAGACATGCACCTTAACACCACATTAACACCACTTTAACATTCCTATGCATGTTGCAGGGCTGCATCAGGCACCAATACGGCCCTGCAGCATGCATAGGAAATGTATTAATTGTTAGTTTTTCAAATATATACCCCAAACTTCCCAAAAAAGCCTCAGCAAAAAACCCTCACACAGGCCCCACCATTGGCCTGGCAACTGGGGAACCCTCCCACCCCCAAACCTGATGAACAAACAAGCCAAGGAAACACCACAAGTGGGCACAGCCAGGCACCTTTACCCTCTCCCCCACTGGCTGACCTTCAAAAAAGTCTCAGGCAGTCAGTCACTAGTGCACACAGGCCAGGCCATAACCATTGGCCTGGAAACTGTGGAACCCCCCCAACCCCCAAACCTGAACTCACAAGCCAAGTTAACACAAGTAAGCACAGCAAGCATGTGCAAGCACAACACAAGCAAGCATGGCACAGCCAGCCACCTTTCTCCCCAACCTACACTGGCAGAGCTTCCAAAAATCATCAGCCACCCACCACATGCAAGCACAAGCAGGGCACCCCAACACCTCAAAACAAGGGATAGAGTCAACAAGGGATAGAGTCTACAGAAAACCACACACACCATGGTGGTAAGGCCACCATTCCCCACCCCCTGTGCCAATGGAAAATCATCATGGCATGCCCAGTTTGCCCACCATGCTGCCCAGCCCCCACAGCACATGTCCTGCAGGCTACCACCACCACCCCATGCTATCTCTATCCCTATCCCAACACTGAGTCTAGGGGTACCCACGTACTACCCTCCCCATTCCCCTTGCTAAGGGCACCAAGAGGATCCTGTACTAAACCACAAAGGAAGTTAGGGAACCCCAAACTTACCAACAGTCACACGCACGCATGCCTCCAGCAGTCCGTGGATCCTTTCAGTCTCCAAGCCTGCTGTAAAATGGCTGGCCAAGCACAAGCTCCAGAAGGTCCCCCAGAAAGAAAGAAAAAAAACGATTATTGGCCAGCCCCAGCAGCCAGTCAAGTGTCCATACCCCTAAGGAAACCTTCAGGATTGGATGACTTTTTGATTTCAAAAAAGTCAACCAATCCAAGGCAGGGTAAAAAGGGGTGCCAAATGTAACCATTTACACCTCTGGGAGGGGGCAGGGAGGGACTCAAGTCAAAACAAACTCTCTGCATAACAAAAACCTGTGCCAACTGCCTCCTTCTGCAATTCAAAAGATCCGGTAACTGGTAACAATGCAAATATCTGGTACGGACGGTTTTATCAGATTACTGGATTAAAGCCGGTATTGCAAAAACCGGCAGTATCAGTTCTTGGGCGAACCAAAATTCCCACCCCTATGCATAAGTATTGCAAAAGAAGAGAGAGAGAGACAAAGACACCAAGTTATTACTTTCTCTACTTTAAATTTTATTTAACACACTATTTAGAAAGACTTTGTATCTGTTCTTCAGAGGAAGGCAAAACCCACACCACATTTTTAAAAAACAACAACTAATTTACTTGGGGAGGGGAAGTAAGTGGGGGGGAAATTCCTTGCTCACTCCATGGAAATGGCAAATTGATGTGAAATTCCTGAAGAAGAGTCTTTTTTTCTAAGTCATAATAGGCATGAATCTACATCCTTGACCCCATTCATTGTGAGAACTGGCCAAGAGTCTCAAAGACAGCAAAAATTTGGTACTGTAAAGAGGCTTTCTGTACACTACAAAATGATAATCGATTTTCTGTTGCTGCATCTGGAAAGTAAGAAACAGGAACCGAGCAAAGGTACTTTGAAATCAAGAAACTTTACGAACACTGCTATAAATTGGTACTAATCAGAAGTCTACAGGATAGTACTTTTACATTCACAATACAAAATTGCTTTCAGTCAGAGCTAAAGCTTTTGATGTCGCTACCATTCCAATAGCACCCAACACCACACCATCATCACTGGCACACACACCTACACACACATTTTGTCCCATTACTGATTCCCCCGTCTACCCCATTAGTCACTTAACTTTCTAAGATGCCTGCGCAGTGCCGACTCCTCTTCAAAACATATTAATCTGGGAATTGTTTCACTTCACCTTCCATGTTTTCCTCCAGTCTCAGCTCCACCACCCATTCTTGACATATTGGTCTTTTTGCACAGGCCTCAACCAGAGCTTTGGGTGGGGTAGGCTGAGAACTGTGATGTGTATCAATCTGGTGGGTGGTGGTAGGAAAACCATGACACATAGGGTGATTTCAGATGTTACGGGCACCCAATTCACCACTAGGGCTGATGTGGCATCAGCTGTTACCACACCACAATTCCATTCCGCCATTTCAGAATTCCCCACGCCACACCGCGGCTTTTCTGCGGACAGTCCGCTAATTCTGCCGGCATTCTGCAAGTTGCAGAATTGTGAAAAAATTGCAGAAACTGTCGGAAAACCGCTGTTCAGCTATTTTGTGGTGCTGGCAGAATGGCGGAAGTAGCAAAAATGTCATGTTTCTGCTATTTTGCGAAGCCTGTGGAAGTAGCAGAATGAACTTAGTGGAACTGCGGAAGTAGCAGAATGAAACTAGTGGAATGAAAGCTTTTGCCACACCATACCACTGTTTGCGGAAACGCTGTTTCCAGCGGAAATAGCTACCACTGTGACATTCCGCTACAGCCCTATTCACCACAGTGGATTCCCAGCGGTGGCAAACCGACTAACCACCCCCCGAGGGCAAGAGAGGCCCCAAACAGACATGATGGGAGCAGGACCATGGCAGGGAATTGGACCGGCAGACCATGGCCGGGGGCAGTGCAACAGACGTTACGCTGATCCCGGGCCATGGTCAAAGCACCCGGAAGGCTCTGGGGCTGCTCGTCCCGCTGCTGCTGCTGCTGTACCTCCACTGCAGCACGACCACTGCCTCCTCCTTCTGTGGTTCCTCCACCTCCTCCTCCTCCTGCCTTGCTCTCTCGCCCTCCGCTCTCCTCTCCCTTCTGCCTCGCTCCATCCCGCCACATCCCCCTGCTGCTGTGTGGCCTTTAAATCTCCCTCCCCGGCCTGTTTTGTTGCTCGTTGCCTGGCAGCAATGCTGTGTGCTTTGTCCCCGGCTGGGAATCATGTTGCTTGATAGGGCTGAAACGGCCAATATATATTGGCTGCAGCGCCTGCCCATCTCCCAAGAGGGCGGGCGGCCTAGGGAGCATGGGGATCAGGGCTGTGCAGCCGCACATAGAGCTGTGTGGCCCTGCCCCCTCCCCGATTCCCCACCGGGATCAGCCGGCACGTCTGTTGGATGTGCCAGTTTGATCCCAGCAGGGGATCAATGGGTAATTCCATGACAGGGCCAATACAGGCCCCATCACGTCTGAAAATACCCTTTGACCCCTGGTGAGGATTGACTGTGGTGAACATCTGGCGCCCGTGAAACAGACGTTCAGGGTGCTTTGGCCCCGCCACGGGATTGATTGTGGTTTACTGTGGTTGACTGTGATCTCGTAACATCTGAAAATACCCAGTGTTACCACATAGTGAGGAACAGAAAACACCAATCCCACTAGAAAGTGAGTGAGAAGCAACATCCCACATGGCAACCCCCACCCACAATTTCAAAGTGAGCTGGCTCCAAAATGAAAAGAAATAACAATTTCCAGGCCCCCAAAACTCCAAACACCAACTCTCCTCCACCGAAGACTGCATTGCTACCAGTCACACAGCAAAAAAAGACCCAAAATTAGAGCCAAAACTATCAAACAAAACAACAACAAAAGTTCTATTCAAATCAATAATGTTTGCAAAAAGTATACATATAGAAATACAGACAGGGTGATATGGAACAGTTTCTTGGATTTGTAATTGATAAACTTTGAAAAAAGCCAATGCATTTCAATGTAAGTTATCTTCTTCAGGGCTTGTTTTTTCAATATCCATAAACCATGGGTATATCATTACTACAAATAAACAAAGGGGAATTTTGAGAAACATGTTATGCTGAGAAACCTGGTTGATAATATATTATTCAAAAAATATTCAAACACCACTTACATGGTCTCTCATTGTTCTTATAAGTTGGATAAATTGTATATACATATACACATTTTTTCTTCATTTATAACACTTGTTTAAAATGTATATATAACTTGTTTAAATGATATATATATAGTTTATATATTTATGGTTGTGTTATATATATACATTTTAAACAAGTTATATATTTTAAACTATATATATATATATATATATATATATATATAAAAACAAGTGTTATAAATAAAGAAAAACATTATTTACAGTGAAAAAGACTCACAGAGTCAAAAACCACAATGTTATATCGCATAGTACTTCTCAAAGGGGAATTTTAAACAGGTATTATAAATGAAGAAAAACACATCATTTACAGTGAAATGGACTCACAAATAGTGTCAAAGGAATCTTTTTAAAAATTCAATAGGATCCTGTGTGTGTGTGTGTGTACATATCACTAGGTTTCTCAGGTAACAGCCTATTCCTCATCACAAGTAAAGCTAAAAAGCTAGCTCAACTTTCCCTATGTTTAAATACTAACAAACTAATCAGTTCAGAGAATCATATGCCTAATTGATGAATAATTGAATACATTGGGTGATTTCAGATGTGACAGGGCGGATTCGCCCCGTCACGAAATGCATTTTGAATTCCCCACCGGGATGACCCCATCACGCCGTAACAGATGTGCCGGGGGATCCCAGTGGGGAATTGGGGAGGGGGCGGGACCGCGCGTTGCAACATGTGGCCGCACGGCCCTGCCCCCTCCACGCGCCCCGCTGCCCGCCCTCTGGGGAGATGGGCGGGCGCCACGGCCAATGCCGCCGCAGCGCTCGCCTGCTTTGGCCACGGGCCAGAAGCCCTGCGGGGATTCTGACCCGTGGCCGTCGTCCAGACGTGACGGCGGGGGTCACCACGGCGGGGAATCACATTCGCCATGCAATGACCTCTGGCCCCGTTGCTTCGGCTGTTCACGGGGCGAATGTGATTCCCCGCCGTAGTAACATCTGGGGGGAAACGTCCGTTTCCCCCAACAGACGTTACGTGGTCGCTGCCACCACAGGGGATTGACTGTGGTGGCCTTTGACCACGTAACGTCTGAAATCACCCATAGATAAATTAGTAATTAGACCCCAAACACAGAGAACTTTAATTGATATCACCAATGTATCAAGAATCAGAAGACATAACATAGCAAGTTAGTAAGTAGATACATAAATCATATATTTAACAAATGGCAGAAAAACTTATTTGCTCTTAATGGAACCAAAAATACAATCAATAATAAATCAATACAATTTCCAATCATATACCAAGGATTCCAGCCAACATATGGCTAACTGATAGTTAGCAATAATTTGAATATACAGACAATTATATATTATGCCAATTAACAAAAAAAGTACTAACAATATATATAAAAAATACAACCCCATTCAATATAATTCTAAATTACTCAAAGCATAAATTACCATAACATAAATACCTCCGTGAAAAAAGCTCTCATTATGAGTCTTAAAGATTCCTCTTATAACTGTGTTAGTATTAATGACAACATATCTTCATAGTCTCCATTATTAAAAGCATACATAATTAGACAAATATATAAATTACAAAAATATTGACAAATCCAATTCCTCATTCAACCCTATGGGTGCTTCTGTATGTAATTTGAAGATCCAAAAACGCTCTTTCGTAAGTAGCCAGTTATCTGGTTCCTGCACTGAAGGGACAGCGTTCTAAGCCCCAAAAGGTAAAGTCTATTTCCCTATAACCCACTCCTGAACATAGGAGTAGTATAAAGAACAGTAGGATTACAGCTCCTCTAATAAAACACTTTAAAGATGAGAGAGTGTTTAGCTTTTAGCAAATCCTTTGTAACTTGGAAGGTAGCCCCTGTTCATGCGTATGAATGCAAGTCTCTCCAGGTTAATACTGGATACGGCACATTCTTTTGTTACCCACAATAGCACCAGCACAACTGAACAGATGTTCAGATGACAAACTGTTTGAGGAACAACCAAGGTGAGATACTGCAAGATTATACAGGGCAGGCCAAGCATCTTTTCCCCCCCTCCACCCCCCAAAAAGGAGTGGATCAGCATTCATACCATCCACCTCTACAGACATCACCTACTGATCGTACATGTCCTTTTCTGCTTCCAGTGTCATCGGACGGTGCTGAGGCTCCTTTGTTATTCTTGTAGTCAGTGTACAATCCAATGCCAGGAGGCCATATTTTGCAAACTTTGGCCAAACTGAAGCGTGCACCTGTTGCTGTTCTGGCATGTCTGCACTGTCAGTACCATTATCTTCTGAAATTTCAATGTCTGTGTTTCCCGCATTCTCACTTTGCATCACCAGCCTAGATGCAATGTCATGTCAGACCTCAGCTGCTGATGCTTCCCCACCAAGCACCTTTTTCACCTTCTTAAATCTGGGGTCAAGTGTTGTGACTCTCCAGTACAGTGTCTGGACATGTATCTTCTTAAATTGAGGACTGTCATAAATCAATCGTAGCAATTTACGGGCCAAACCAGCAGCACACTGTCTGTCCTCCTCAGCAAATGTGTCTGCAATTTCAGCAACTTGGCTCTTTAATAACATGAGTACTGCCAGGCTCTGGCTAAGTGTGGCATCCACCTCCTTACTGACAAACTCTGTCATGGCTAGGAAACTGCTCAAAATCACAGTCATCAATTGCTTTCTTAATACTGGGGCAATTGTCCAAAGCTATGAACCCAATGGACAGACCAAGCACCTCCAACCACTGGGTATTTTCAGACGTGACGGGGCCGGTGGTGGCCCCGTCATGGAATCACCCGGTGATTCCCCGCCGGGATCACACTGGCACGTCCAACAGATGTGCCGGCTGATCCTGGTGGGGAATCAGGGAGGGGGTGGGGCCACGCGGCACAACGTGTGGCCGCACGGCCCCGCCCCCCCTCCTGGGAGACGGGCGGGCGCCGTGGCTAATGCGGCCGCAGCGCCTGCCCACATTGACCATGGCACGGAATCCTGCCGTGGATTCCAGGCCGTGGTAGCCATCCAGACGGGATGGGCCCCTTCATCGCGGCGGGGAATCACAGTCACCACACGATCGGGACCGGCCCTGCCGAGACCACCGATCGCGTGGTGAATGTGATTCCCTGCCACGATTGATGGGGTGAACATCTGGGGGGGAACTTCTGTTCCCCCCAACAGATGTGATGAGACCTTGCTCACCCGATGGGAATCCACTGTGGTTGAGCGTGATCTCATCACATCTGAAAATACCCACTGCTTTGTGAATTGTAAAAGTCTTTTGCGGATGTTGTCAGACGAGTGGCATTTTGGGAAATCTTCCAAAGGAAATATGGCTTGTTGTTCATGAAGTTGGTTCTTAATGTCATGATGTAGCCAATGAGCCATTACAGAGAGATACTCAAGGTTCTGCTGCTGGTCCACATGTTAGTTTTTAGGTGAACAACTGCATCTTCACAATCACACATATCTGTCTCCACTGTTTTACATGCTTCATTGTACAGTGTAGGAATGGTTTTGGTGGCAAAGTACACCCTTGAAGGTACCTTGCATCATGAGGTCAGGCCCTCTATTACTTCACGGAACCCCTCATTCTCCAAAAATCAAAATGGCAGTATGTCCACTGCCAGCATCTTTGTAACAAGAGTGAGGTAATACTGTGTGGCTTGGTACGATGCTGCCCATTTCAGTTGGTTTTTCACAGCTTGCTCCAACCTTGTTTGCATGGTTCTGGTTGCAGTGGTGTGTGTTGACTGTTCTGTGGGTTTCCTTGTGGATTGAAAACTTGCAGCATTCAGAACTGACTAGTGGTGGTTTTTCATGTGGCTGTGCATTCAACTGGTTCCGGGCCTCATGCCTCCTTCAATACCTCTCTTGATTTTCCAAGTGCAGTATTTGCACTACTGTACCACCAATTTCTTTGGATCACAAGCAATAAAATGTTTCCATAAGTCAGACCTTTGTCCTGTTCTTCTGTCTGGCATCTTGTGGGCTTGCACTGGCAATATTATTGTCTCATGAGGCAGTGCTGGAGACAGACTTTCAGGTGATATACACAAGCTCCATGTGTTAGTTTGATGTATGGTGGTGGTGAACTGCACTCATGCAGAAGTTCTTTGAAACACTGGGGCTACTGGAGGTCCTGGCAACGGAATTCCAAGTTCTTTGGAGGGTAGTTCTTTTGATCGTGTGTTGATTGGGTGGACAAACTTGGATCTTTTGCAGGATGGTGAAGCATGAGGATGAGTAGGAGGGTTGTAGTCTGGGTCATTATCAATATCGGTGACACTTTCAGGTCCCATGTCTGCATGATCACTGTTGACCTCTCTCTCTTCCTCCCTTGTTTCAAGAGTTTTTAGTGGCTCAATTGTTTTAACAACTTCATTGTCCTCTTAGGAATGTGATTCTGGTTCTGCACCCTCACACTCTGAGGGTGGTGTGCTCTTGTTCAGGACATCTTCCAGCTCATCTTGTGTGGAACAGTAGACACATGGTCATCGTGAACTATGATTCTTAGCTTGCTGTAGAACTTTTGCCTGTTCCTGCACATGTTGTTATGGTTGTTCCTCCACATGTTGCTGTGACTGCTGTGGTGCTGAGGGGTGGGCTTGGGAGCAGCTACTTCTGCTGCTGGTAATGCTGCTTCTGCTGCTGGTAATGCTGCTTCTGCTGCTGGTGGTGATGCACCCCTCAAGGAGCTGACTTTGCAAAGGGCTACTACTCAGCTCTAGCCAGAGTGGTCACTAGCAAAGCTACAAGTGGCTTCTTGGTCAATTTCAGCCTGAAACTGACCAGGAAGCCACTTGAGGGCTTGACAAGTGGCTGCATTGGCCATGGGAGCTGGGACTTCCAGGGTCCCAGCTCTCTAGGCCAAAACAACCCCTTGCAAAGCCAGGTCAGTGTGCTCCGTGCCCCCCCCCCAACACAGATGTTTAAGAAGGAACCGTCTCAAAATCTAGCGAGAATTCGAACCAGGTGTCAAGATCCCAGCGAGATCTTGAGTCGAGTTCTTGTTCTCCCAAGATTTCTCAAGAATTTTTTTTTATTCTCATATCAGCCCTATCTTTGATATGCTGACGAATATCATGGTGGAGGGGTGGCAAGCGGAAGAGCACTTTTCAGGGCCACATGGTGACTGACAATGGGACCAACATGCAGAGGGCTGTGTGGGAGGGCAACTTTGTGAGCATCATCTTTTTTGCCCACACACTTCATCTGGTGGTCAGGGATGCTCTGGGCCTGGCAAAGAAAGGAGGTGGCAGTCACCTTTGTGACATGATAGAGATGGGCAGAGAGGTCATAGAGTGTGAAGGGCAGTCAGCTACTGCAGGAGAATTAGGTGGAGCTGGGCGTGCAGCATCACTGTCTTGTGCAAGATGTGGGCATGAAGTGGAACACCAACTACTTTATGATGGAGCAGCTGGTGGAGCAACACAGGATCCTGCACGAGGTGTCCTGCGTGGGTGACCTAGGGGTGGACACAGCACTAAGCCAGGTACAGTGCCTGATAATGGCACAGGTGGTGTGCATCACGAAGCCCTTCAAGGATGCCACTGAGACCTTCAGTGCTGCAACCACCACCCTAAATTAGGGACTTCTTTGTGACAAGTAATGTAATGGGACCACCAACATTTTGGCAATCATATCCCAAGGAGTTAGATGGCAGTCATGGCCTTAAAAAGCATTGGTGGATAGTGATGCCCTCCCTCAGAAAGGTGAAGCTGGCATTTGAGAGGCTGGGAGAGTAAGAAAAGAACCCCCTGTCCAGCCTGGGTTTCAAATAAGGGCACATCTCTCATGAAAGCAGACAGATGTGCAGGCTCTCTCTCTCTCCTTCAGGAAGCAGCAGTGGGAGAACATGTTGTCCAGTCTGTCTCCCTCTCCTTCAAGTAATTTTAATCCTTGTGAAACACTGAGCACAATGATATAGGAAGAAATAAGAAATGCAGGCTAAATTATTGAAACCTTTTGCTTAGAGACAGGTTTCCTTGGTTTTGGAAAAGCAGAAAAAATTAAAATCATCAGATTTAACTAAGGTCAGACTTTCAGTCTCTTCCCCCCACCCCCTTACCCCCAATTCTGGAGGGCAGGAGCAGCAAGTGGGTATCTGGGTCTCTCCCATACAGAGGCATGGTCTGGCAGTGGAACCTCAGAAACAGAGACCCTTCTACTTGCAGAGCGTACCCCAAAGGAGCAGATTAGATAAGGACCAAGTCTAGAGAGACTAGTGAGTGGCAGACAGGTAGAGCAGCAGGCACTGGCAGGCAGAGGCATGGTCTGGCAGTGGCACCCCAGAAACAGAAGGCATTCCAATTTACAGAGAGTACTCCAGGGGGCAGGAGATAGCAGACAGACAGACAGACAGACATTTGGGCAGCAGCAACAAGAGGGTGCAGAAAGGAGCATCAGGCAGGCACTGGCTTTGGCATTCACACCCCAAAGTGTGAAGTGTGTCAGAGTGTCCACTTACAGAGATCACCCCAGCAAGGCAGCACATCTGGGAGAGTTAGCAGCACAATTAATAAAGCACCAAAGCAGTGTACAAATATCTCTCAGCAAAGTGTACAGAAAGCCAACTGCAGACAGAGGGTGATTTCAGACGTTACGGGTGGGCGGTTCACCACAGTGAACCCCCAAGGGGGGTGAACATCACAACCACGGGCCGGGGTGGAAAAACGACCCAAACAGACGTGACGGGACCTGGACCATGGCCAGGAACTGGGCCGAACCATCACGGACCGCGGCAGCACAACAGGCGTGCAGCTGAACCCCCGCCGTGGTCAAAACTCCCAGAAGGCACCAGGCAGGGGCGGGACACAGACATGGCCTCCTGAGGGCAAACGAAGCCAAAAGGCACACAAGGGAATGCCCACACAAGGGAAAAAGGAAGGGAGGGGGGAAGAGGGAGAACAGGCTGACAGGCGCCACACACAGCACA
>QEPC01001081.1:804697-818556 GCA_003113815.1 Sphenodon punctatus | reverse complement strand
GCTTCTCCCTCCACAACATTGCTAAGATCCGCCCTTTTCTGTCTGTCTCCTCTGCCAAAACTCTCATCCACGCCCTAGTCATCTCATGCCTCGACTGTTGTAACCTCCTCCTCACTGGCCTTCCCTGCTCTCACCTTTCTTCCCTCATTTCTGTTCAAAACTCTGCTGCGAGGATCATCCACCTAGCTCATCGCTTTGACCATGTGCAGCCGCTCCTCTCCTCCCTCCACTGGCTCCCTCTTCCTGAGCGTATTCTGCACAAGCCCCTCGTCTTCACCTACAAAGCCTTTCACAACCTTGCTCCCCCCTACCTCTCTGCCCTGATCTCCCTCTGAACCCCTGTTTGAGCACTCCACTCTTCTTCCATCCCCTCCCTCACCCTCCCATGGCTCCCCTGCTCCCCCAACCGCCTTCGTCCCTTCTCCCTTGCTGCCCCGCATGGCTTGAACTCCCTCCCTGCCCTTTTCCACCTTACCCCCACCCTCCACACCTTCAAGTTCCTCCGCAAAACCCACCTCTTCCGCTCTGCCCTTCCTAACTCCTGCTAATCATCCCCACCCAGGATTATCCCATACCTGTTATCTACAAACTCCTATTTTACTGTAACCAAGCCAAGAACATGTACCTCAATTCTCACATCCTCATGAATGTTGCATCCCTTGTCTCGCCTTCTGTTCCCACTTCCCTGTCTCCCCTCCTCCTGTCTTTAGGTTATAAGCTCTCGGGCAGGGACCGTGTCTATCTTATTCTCTGTAAAGTGCCAGGTACATCACTGGTGCTACATAAAGGCTAATAATAATAATAATAATAATAATAATAATAATAATAATAAATAAGTTGCCAGGGAGTGAGGGAAAGGTGGGCCTCTGCCTCTCCCTCACTCCCTAGCCCCCTTCACTGCCTGTCTCGGACTCAGCCAATTTTCAATTAAATTCATTTTATTTGTGGCATGACACAAGGTCATTGTCAGAAGAAAATACAAACTACAAAATACAAAAACAAGTTACAAAGGACTCAGCCAGGGAGTGAGAGAGAGACTGAGGCCCCGCCTCTCTCTCACTCCCTGGCCCCCTTCCCTCTCCCTCACTCCCTGGCTGAGACCAACTGTGGCTGGGAGCCGGGTGCCCCGAGTGTGGGGCTCCCCCAGGAGCAGGCCCCAGGGCAGCCATCATGAACTGCTCCACGGTAAGGCCAGCCCTGTGCCAGTCTTTATGCCCAAGCTCTATCACAGCACTTCCCTTAACTGCTTGGTCTCCACACGCACATGCCCAGTGAGCCTTACAGTTTACACAGCCCTTCTTCTAACAATAAAACTTTTTCCCCACTCCAGTCATTTCTGCTGTGTGTATTCTTTGACAGATGAGATGCTGTGAGGGTTTGCTCATGACATGAGAAAGTATTAGCAATATCTTATTACCTAACAGAGAGGCTAGTCAGATTTTTTGTATTTATTTTTTTTAGTTATTATTTAAAAGAAGAAACTTAATCACAACATTAGTCCCTTACAAGGGCCAGGTTTGAAACCCTAGCCAGATGATTTTTTAAAAAGGAAAATGCATAGAAATCTTAGTTCTATATTGCCCCAAATTGAGGTCTTTTTAATTCCAAAGACTGACCATTTTCTTCCAGGTGTTCTCCTGAAAGAAGAAGAGTCATTAATGAGTCACAGACAACAATAGAGACTCCCTTATCTCTCCTATGGGCAGGGCTGCTCTGAACCAGTCTGGGGCAAACCTTTTGGATAGTCAGGCTCTTTAAGACTGGAGGATTCAACTCACTGTACCACTGATAACTTACAAATTGCTCTCCCTCTCACCTCCCTCTCTAGTTATGGACTTTACAGCAGTTTTCCAGGACTGAGGGACAGATAACAAAAGAGGTGTGAAATCAGGGATGTCCTTGAAAATCAGGGACACTTAAAAGGTATGAGGTAGGGTTCCAGATACCAGTGATCAAGTTTTTTTAGATGGTCAGTGCAGAAATAGGTAATGGTAAGATCAAACCAGGTAAAGAACAAAGCCCAGGGGTCCTTGACCATGCAAAAGTGCTCCAGGTTTTTGTGATCAGTGAGCACCTGCACTAGATGTTACCTTTCTCTCCACTCCCCAATGATGCCACCACTCCTCTATAGCTGCCTTGATGCCTGTCATTTCTGCTCTAGAGGTTGAATTCCACTGGGGACCATCTGTAAAAATAAAATGCACAAGGATGCAATATGTTATCCAATTCCCCTTTCTGAGAAAGGGCAGCCCATAGGACTATGCTGGAAGCATTGATGTCCACCACAAAGGACCTGAAGGGATCAGGATGGACAACTACTAGTATAGTGGTGAAGGTGTTGAAAGCATGTTGTGTGCCTCTATTGGCCAGGTGAATTTGGTGGGTTTATGCAGGACAGATGTGATGCATGCAAGGATGGTACAAATGTTCTGGATGAATTGCCAGTAAAAATTGACAAATCCCATGAACTGTCGGATTACTCAGATGGAGTAGGAGATGGCCCAGTCACATAACGCACTCACCTTTCTAGGGTTCATCTGATTTCTAGGGTCCATGTGATGATAGTCCTGGGGGACCTCAACATTCACGCCGACACAGTCCTCGGGGGGGGGGCAAGCATGAGTTCATGTCCACCCCCAGAGGGTCAATGGCCTGACACATCTTGGAGGACATACCTTGGACCTCATGTTCTGTACTGGCCTTGAGGCGGGTGGTCCGTTAATGGGGAAGATATCAGTTGTGTCCTTGTCATGGACTGACCATTACCTCCTGCAGACCTCCCTTCTAACACATGTCTGCCCCTGGCAGGGTGAGGAACCTATTAGGATGGTCCACCCCCAGAGGCTGTTGGACCTGGTGCGGTTTCTAGGGGTTTTGGGGGAGTTACCCTCTGACCTTGTCGACCGTCACATCAATGACCTTGTCAAACTGTGGAACATCTTGCTGATGAAGGCCATCGATCGTACGGTTCCCAGGCATCCACTGCCCAGGTGGAGGCTCCGCAGGCCTCCTTGGTTCTCTAAGGAGCTGCAGATACTGAAGCAGGAGGAGCGGCAGTTGGAGCGATGGTGGCGTCGTTCTTGGGCTGAAGCCGACAGATTGCAGCATAGAACTAGTTTATGAGTCTATGCCATGGCTATGCGGGCAGCAAAGGGAATTCTTTGCTACCCTCATAGCATCCACAAAATCCCGTCCAGCGGAGCTGTTCCAGGTTGTACAGGGGCTGGTCAGTCCAGTCTCCCTCAACCCTGGAGTTGAGTTATCATCTGCCTGCTGTGACATTTTTGCAGATTATTTCGCGGAGAAAATTGCTCGGATTCACCAAGACCTCGATGCCACACTTAAAACAGTGGAGGAGGCAGAGGTGATAGAAACCCTGCCTTGTCCAGTTTTGTGGGATCAGTTTCAGTTGGTGACACCCACTGACGTGGTGGGGGTGATGGGGGCTGTTCGAGCCACCTCTTGTGAATTAGATCTGTGCCTGTCCTGGCTGATTAAGAGCTGCCAGGAGACAATGGGGCCATTGCTGGCTGGTGTGGTCAACGCCTCCCTTTGGGAGGGCAGAGTACCGGGCTGGCTCAAGGAGGTGGTTGAGCGACCTCTGCTCAAGAAACCATTGCTTGATGTTGACTCCCCTGCCAGCTATCGGTCTGTCTCTAACCTTCCCTTTTTTGGGAAGGTTATTGCACGAGTAGTGGCTCAGCAGCTCCAAGAGCATCTCGACCGCATCAGTTATCTGGATCCCTCGCAGCCTGGCTTTTGTCTGGGGCATGGCGCTGAGACAGCATTAGTGGCTTTGGTTGAAGATCTGCGCCGGAAAAAGAATAGGGGGTTGTTTGACCCCTTTGGTCCTATTAGATCTGTCGGCTGCATTTGATACCATTGATCATGAGATGTTGGTGCACACCTGCGGGAAAGTGCAGGGGTGGACGTGATCATTCTTGAATGGTTCCGCTCATTCCTGACCGGAAGAACTGAGCGGGTGGTGTTCGGTGATTATTTTTCTTCTCGCCGAGACCTCTGATGTGGGGTCCCACAGGGATCTGTTCAGTCCCCTCTCCTGTTCAAAGTGTACATGCAGCCACTCGGCGAGGTGATCAGGGGGTTTGGGGTGAGGTGTCATCAATATGCAGATGACACCCAACTGTACCTCTCATTTTCAACCGACCCATGCCTGGCTGTCTCAGTGCTTACTCGGTGTTTGGCAGCTGTGGGGGACTGGATGAGGGCTAATTGACTGATATTGAATCCAGATGAGATGGAGGTGATGTTAGTGGGTAAGCTGATGGAGATGATGACCCATGCGGTTGAGGGGGGTTGTCCTCCACTGACTTCTCAGGTGCGGAATCTGGAGGCGCTTCTCAATGCGCAGCTCTGCCTGGATCTCCAGGTGGAGGCTGTGGCAAGGAGTGCCTTTCACGAGTTACATCTGGTGCGGCAGCTTTGGCCACTGGTTTTGGCTCTGGATCTGGCCATGATCATCCATGCTTTTATCACCTCTCGGTTAGACTACTGTAACGCGCTCTACGTGGGGCTACCTATGGTGATGGCTCAGAAGCTGCAGCTGGTGCAGAATGTGGTGGCCCATCTCCTGGTGGGCTGGGCTGCCTAGAGCACATTACACCAGTGCTCCGATCTCTACACTGGCTGTCAATAGTCTTCCAGGCCCAATTCAAAGTGTTGGTTTTGACCTATGAAGCCTTACACGATCTGGGCCCTGCCTACTTGTGAGATCACCTCATGCCCTGGGTTCTGGATCGGCCCCTGCGGTCCTCTGGGGGTGCCCTGTTGGAGGTTTCCTGTGGGGCCACGCAGGACAGGACATTCTCAGTGACAACGCCGTGACTGTGGAACTCCCTCCCGGTGGGGACCCGTCTAGCCCCAGACCTCCCAGTTTTCCATAGGAATTGTAAGACCTGGCTGTTCCATCAGGCATTTAGCGAGGGAGAAGGGTGAGGGTGGATGGTGTCGGTGGGTGGTTTTGGTTTTGTTCTCCTCATTTTTATTGTTATTGTTGATATTTGATGCTTTATATATTTTATTGTATTTTACTGATTGACTTTGTTAGCCACCCTAGGCTGCCTGTGACAGGAGGGGTGGGGTATATTTTTTTTTAAATAAATAAATTCCCATGCTCTGAGACCAAATAACCAAGGAAATCAATCAAGGCCTGGTCAAAAGTGCATTTTTCAGTTTGGCATACATATGTGGTGCTGATACAGTTTCTCTCTCAAAGTACATGTGCTGGTCATGGGATGCCTAGTCATTGGAGAATATGATGATATCATCCAGGTACACAACTACAAACTGGTCCAGAATGTCCCAGAAAATATAATTGACAAACCACTGAAACATGACAGGGACACTGACAAGGCCTAAGGGCATGACCAGGTATTCAAAATGCCAGTCATACATTTGGAATGTGATATTCTATTCATCTCCCACCCACCTGCATATCAGATTTTAGGCCCCACAAAGATCTAATCTGGTGAACATGTGGGCTGTTCAGCCTTGATCAAGCAGCTCTGGGATGAGGGGAAAGGGGTACCAGTTCCTGATTTTTATTTGATGCAGGACTCTGTAGTCCTCACAGACATGGTAAGAACCATCAGTAAGAACTGGTGAAGTGGAGGGGTGTAGGAACCCTTTCTATAGATTATCTTTCATGTAATCTAGAGGTGTGCACCACAGGCCCATGTCATTTTTGTTTTCATTATTTAAATCTGTCATTTTCATTTTCATAAATATCAAATTTTCATTTTTGTTTTTGCTTTTGTTTTCATTTTCCATTGGTCTCAATGGAAAACACATTGTCAGCTGTAACATTTTTTTCCCATTATATCTAGATGAACCTTGGAGGGAGTGTATATCCAATGGAAGACATTAAGCGTACCAAATTTCAAAAAGATTGGATAACAGAATCCAATTTTATAAGCAGTTGAATTTTATTATTTTGCAAATGTTTTCATATACATTCTTAGCTGTAACTTCTTTGTCTCACATTTACTGAAGATTAAACTTTGCAAGTTTACACCCCTTCCCATATTTACTATCTCTACCTACTTTCATGAGGATTGGATAAAGGGTTCTGGTGGTATAAGCAATTAACTTATAAATGTATATCTGACTGTAACATCTTTGTAGTCCAACCAGTGTACCTGAACTTTGGCAGGACTATATATCACATTTTCATGATTATCTATGCCAAATATCAGAAATATGTGATAAAGGGTCCCAAATATATATGCCTGCACAGCATATGCAGAGAAGGAGCCTATGTCAGGGATTCTCTCATGTGTCACTGTGGTATAAGATTGGTTTGTGATACCAACTGGCTAGCAGAAATGTCACCCAAATATCCTCATTCTGTGCTGTGACCATCCCAACATCTCTCCCCCACTTGTTACTGGGAAGTCAGAAGCATCTGTTTAGGAAAGAGCCAATAGAGATTATCTTATGTCCTCTGTCACAGTGCTGCAGGATGTGATTGTGATGATAATTGGCCAGCCTGGATGTGTAAACTATGTCTCCTGATTTCTGGGATGCTGTCCCCAAAGTCCAAGTTATGTCCCTTCTATGCCCGCCTGAGGGCCGCCCCCAATGCCCGCCTCGAAGCCACTTCCGATTGGTCCTATAAAGCTGGAAGCATGCAGTAATTGGCCAGTGAATGTGCCTGTAAGGCTTTTGGGTTGCTCCACATCCTCCCTCCTACAGCTTCCCTCCCCCTGCCATGCCAGGTGCCTGCCTCTGACGGGCACTGCATGTGCTGCTATTTATCTGAATAATGGTCTTCAAAGGGCTTATAAAATTGGGTACCTTTATCACATCAAATTGTCCTGTAGTTTGGCAGAGATGACAGGGAAGGTATGTGACACATTCCTGCCAAATGTCTTGTAAACAGGATGGAATATAGAAATGTTACAGCTGGAAATGTATTTAATGTCTTATACCATCAGGACCCTTTATCCAGTCTTTATGAAAATTGGCAGGAGTGTTAAGCTTGTGAAGGGACATAAAATGCACAGGTTACATGCAAATTGTATGGAAGATTAAAAAAAAGTTGTAGCCAGGAATGTGTATGGAACTTCTCTTAAAATCACAACATTCAATTGCTTCCAAAATTGGTTTCCTTTACCTAATCATTTCAAAACCTGGTACACATAGTGTCCTCCATTGGGGGTACAATCACCCCAAGTGTCATCAGAATTGAATAAGAAACAAAAAAGTTATAACTGGAAATATGTTTTCAGTTTTTTCCATTTATTTAAACAATAAAAAGTCATTTCCATTTCTATTTTCATTATTATTATTTGTCATTTTCGTTATTGCAATAATGATAATGAAAATGACAATTTTTGTTATTGTTATTGTAATAACGAAAACAACATGCACATCCCTTACGTACTTCTTTGGGGCTGCAAGCTACAATTCAGACATGGGGTAGATGTGCCCAAATGGTACTTTCATTCTGGGCTTCTAGTCAGTTGGGCATTCGAAGTCTTTGAGGAGGTAGGATGTCTGCTCCCTTTCCCCCCAAAACATCCCCATAGTCTGCATATTAGGAAGGTAGTTCGGCCAAGGTTGATGAGGCTGGAAGGTTTTGGGACATGGTGGCCACCACACTAGATTGCACAGGCAATGGTAAGAGTTCATGGATAAAGATGGGGGCTTGCAAGACAGTGTGGTCTGGCTGTTGCTAAGGAATAAAGTCCTACAAAACAGCTTCATCAAGGGCATGCCCAGAATGACAGAGGAGGGGAGAACAGATCAAGCTGAACTGCAGTAGTTCCTGGTGTGGGCCAATAGTCACTTCCAGTGATGCAGTTTCTTGAACCATGGGACCTGATGCTAAGGGAGATCCATGATAACTGGTTTCCACCAGTTCTGGGAATTCATTTTCCTGAACTTAGAGAGCAAAGGTTCATGCCAGTGTTGCAACCCTAGAATTGTCTCCTGCCCTGAGTCTATCAGTGCTCACAATGCCAGGATGCTCGATGTTGTTCTGGGGACACTGAGATGCACCGAGTGCCATAGGTACCCTGATGGCTGGGCCAGGATATCATGGAGCTGGGACATGATTGGAGGGGAAGATCTTGAGAAGTGGCCCAGGCCTAATGCCCCTACCTGGCCTGTGCTCCATAGCTTCCTGCTAGCTCTCAGGATTGCTGCTTGGTGGGACATGAAGCCACCAGATGGCCCAGCTTACCACAGTAAACTTTATAGAAGTTTATAAAATCATGAGTGGAGTGGAACATGTTATTAGGTAATGGTTATTTACCCCTTCAAATAGTACTAGAACTAGGGGACACATCATGAAAATAACAGATAGAATATTTAAAACAAATAAAAGAAAGTATTTTTATTTGCACACAATTAAGTTGTAGAATTTGTTGCCAGAAGATGTAGTCAAGGCCAGTAGTATAGCTTGGTTTAAGAAAGGATTGACTAAGTTTTTGCAGGATAGGTACACTAACAGTTATTAGCCAGGTAGGTATGGAGAATGTCACCTGTTACTGCCAGGAACTGGGAGTGAATAACAGGGAATGGATCAACCCATTGTGAGCTGTTGGGTACTTCTTCCAAGAGACTGGGATTGGCCACTGTTGGAGACATGTGTTGGGCTCGATGGACCATTGGTCTGACCCAGTATGGCACGTCTTATGTTCTTATGTTTAGTAGAATCAGAGTTCTCATGAGTATTCCACCTCCTTTTCCTCAGCTGCTATTGGGTCAGATCAACCTGCATGGGTTCCCATAAGGAATGATGGATAGGAAGCATTGGAGGGTGGGTGGGTACCAACCCCTACTTTTTCAGGAGGCATTCTGTCAGGCAGGTGTCAATGCGAATGCTGAGGTGAATCAAAGCCTCCAGGTGGCAGGGCAATTTGGTTCTGGCTAGCTCATTATCGATGGCCTCACTGAGATATCAAAGCTGCCTCATTCCAACTGGTATCTGGAACAAGCCTCTGAAACTGGGTAGCATAGGAGGCTGCTGAGCCCCAGCCCAGCCACATGGTCTGGATAGCAGCTTTAGCAGTCCTAATCCTCTAGGGGTCTGCAAATGGTGGTAAATCTCTCAGGAAGGCTCCCCAGTGGATCAGCAGGGGGGGGGTCCCCTGTTCCAGGAGGAATGAAGCCAAATCCAAGTCTCCCCCTGTCACCAAACTCATGACAAGCCCCACTTGGGCCTGATCTGTACTGTACATCTGTGACTTTGTAAAGAACAGCAGCTGGCATTGGTTATGGAAGCCCATGCAGCAGCTTCTGGTTCCATCCAAATGCTGAAGAGAGAGCATGGGTTCGACAAAGCAAGCAGGCCTCAAGATGGAAGGGCCAGCTACAGGCAGTGCCTGAAGATGGACATGGAAAGACTGAATGGACCTCCTAGACTTTCAACATCTGGTTTTCCATTTGCAGGACATTAGCCTGTCCCTCTGGTCCTAAGGACCCTGATGAAGGTGAAGGGGTGAGGATGGGGGCTGGAGTCAGGTCAGAGCTTCTGTCCAGAGCCAGTTTGGGGCACCAGTGAAAGTGGGCTAGCGCCAGGACCCTGCCATGGGATCCTGTCTTGGGCATCCATTTAGCAAGTGTCTAATCATAAATGGTAACCCATGAGGTGTGGTCAGGTCTGTAGTGGGTGTCAATTCCATATGAGCAGTCCATGAGTCAGGAGGGGTCTAGGCAGGTTGTGAAGAAATGAGGCAGAGAGAAGCAAGGAGAGGTATGGAGGAACCAGAGGACTGGTTTATTCTGGAGCGCTGAACTAGAGATGGCTTTTGATATGGAAGTATTTATAGGGCTTCCCTGTCAATTGATTGGCAGAGCCCAGCATCCAACCAGGGTACAGATTACAGGGTGACTTAAAAGGGCAGAACATGTAGGTCACTCCCTTCACCCTTCTCTTGGTATCAGCCTTGGTAGCTGGGAGGTGTTGTTGACACGACTGCAAAACTTTGCAGGGATACGCGGGTTCACTCTTGAGTGGTTCCACATTTTCCTGTTAGGGAGATCCCAGAGAGTGGTAATGGGCAGTGGCGGCCCTCACCTGAGGGAACCTGGGGAAGTGCCCTTCCCCCGCTCTCCCCCGTCCCCCCGTTGCCACTGACATAGAGCACTCAGTCAGTGAACACTCAGTCTGGAGTCCCAGAAGGGACAAACTTGGACTGAACGCGTGCCGGGCGGCTGAGCGTTCAGTCTAAGCACGCCACTGGGAAATGAAATTTCCCATGAGCGACAGCTTTCCATTGAGCCCTATGGGCTCAATGCAAAGTCTCACCTGGGCATTCAGTGGAAGTGCTCGGCAGCGAGATGTGCTGTGGCGCACATGCTTGAACTGACTAAGTTGAGCATGCGCGCCGCAGCACATCTCGCCGCCGAGCACCTCCATTGAACGTTGAACTGCCAGGTGCCAATGCCTGCCCTGCCCTGCCCTGCCCTGCTCTGCATGACGGTGAGTAAATGCGTGGGGGGGGGGACTCGGAGAGAGAGATTGGGGGACTGCGTTGTGAGTCCCCCACTGCCGCTCACCCCCCTTCCCCAGAGGGAAGGGGGGGCGGGTGTGCGAGACTGGGGAATGGGGGGTTTTGGGGGGTGTTGTGGGGGCAGACAGGGGGATTTGGGGGGAGGGTGTTGTGGGGAAAGAAACACTGGGGGGATTTGGGTGGGAGGGTGTTGCTCTGTGTTTGCATGATGACAAAATGGCCTCTCTACTCATGCTTGGGAGGGGTGAAGGAAAGCAGCAGCAATGAATCAATGAATGCATTTCTGCTTTCCTTCTCCTCTCCCAGCATGAGTAGAGAGGTCATTTTGTAAATTTGTGGTTCCACTGGTCGTGGCTACTCTCTTTTTTTGTAATGGTCCCTTGATTTTTCACTCCTGCTTCCTGCTGCTGCTGGAAAGTAGTTTGTGTGGACAGGCATTTGGCTGCCGGGGATAAGGTGTGGCTGCTGGGGATGATGCTGAATTGGATTGATGAAAAGCTGATTGCACTAAAAGCCACACAGGCAGCACCCAGCCCAGCCAAGGCGCTCCAGGGGCAAGCCAAAAAAATGGATAAGAAAGGGGGGATGCCTATAAAACCTAAAATTGTGGAAGTGGACCCAGCCCCTAGAGAGCTAGCTCTCCTCGATAACCACAAAATATTTACCTACCTTCCACAGACCCTCCTATTTATAGTACTTCCTCTTCCTTCAGGAGTTCTTCTCTTTTGCAATACCCCGCTAGACATTGCTGAACACCTAAGGATTTTACTTGCAGATACTGTAACGAGGAATGATATACTGGCCATAGAACATATACCAAACTTTAAAAAACGATGGCTGCTCCAGGTTACATTTTCCTCGGTAACTTTATTAAATTTGATCATACAAAATGAAGGGACCTTAAATAAGAGGGAAGTTTTTATCTCTAGAATACTGCACCTGGACTCTGGTCTAGACAAGCCACTATTGCCTATGTGCCCAAAAGGAGTGGTAAATTCTGCACAGGCCGTAGGGGACATAGTCAAGCGCCATGTGAGGCAGGGAGGGGAAAGTTCAAAACAGATAGTGGGGGACACAGTTAAGTGCCATGTGACAAAAGGAAAGTTGACTATGAGTGCCTTAACTGAAGAGAAAATGGATGTCCAAGAGGGGAATCAAAGGACAGTGGCCAACGCTAGGGATCAGGACACCAGTAAAGATCTGTGTACTCCCCAAGACTTATGCGAAACTCGGGGACAATCGACACAATCTGACCTAAGACAAATTCTTGATGGGCTGGAAAAAAATTTCTCAAAAATAGAAAAAGTAAAAGGAACTAGGCACCTCAATCGGGCTAGTATAGGGGGCAAAGAAAGAAGAGGTCCAATAGAATCAAGGATCTCAGTGTACTCCCAATCCCTGGTGGAGGTACAAGTAGACCTCCCTACAGTGACATCTACTCCCCGGACATCAAATAAAACATTGTCCCAGGCAGGAAAACCGAAGAACTACTATGGAAGAAGGAGTGCATAGATCATGTAATTGCCCTAGCACTTGTAATTGTGCTTTAGGGATGCTAGCAGAGCCTGTCTCAGCGCAGAGCCCAGTTAAAAGGTCTACTCAACAGGAAGGGGGAAAAACCTCTAAAGACCCGGGTGCATTATATCTGGTCCACCCAACAAAAAGTTTGGGGTCCCATCTGCTCCCGGGGTGTTTTCTTTTAAAGAGAGAGAAAAGGAGAGGGATAGGGAATTTAGGAAATCCCTCCCTGTGTTTCCCCAGAGTGGTGAGTCATGACAAAGAGCTCGTAAGCCCCCTTCATTGTGAATGCTGTCGTGGAACATCGTGGGGGTTAGAACGAAATGTAGAGATATTGACTTTTTGGAGCATATTAAAAATTACCATTTGATCCTGTTGCAAGAAACTTGGTCCATGCAAGAGTTTGAGTTACCCGGTTTTAGAACATCTATTGTACCGGCATACCCTTCTAGGGTGGGAGGCAGGCCTCATGGGGGGGTGGCGCTTCTTGTTTCAATATCTCTCCAGATACCATTTAGGCTTTTAGATGCAGTTCCTCCTTTCTATGGATTGTGGCTTTGCAAGTTGGAGGGGAGTATGGATATTCTTTTGATTAATGTATACATCCCCCCCTTCAGCCTCCTTTTATTACGATCGTAGCATTTGGATTGGTATCATAGATTCGATTCAAAAAGCAAGAATAAATCACCCGAGAGCGCACGTAGTGCTGGGAGGCGATTTCAACACAACGATAGGGAATAAAAGTACTTGTCCAGGGAATCTCAATCTAGAAGCCCCTCTTGACATCCCATGGAATACGGAAAGGTGCTCCAGGAACTCAATTGTTTGTCCTAGAGCAATGTATTTAATAGACCTAATACAATCCCTGGACTTAATTGTGGTAAATGGCCAAGTTGGAAGTGATTTGGATGGAAACTATACCTTTAATTCACCCCTGGGGGCCAGTGTAATTGATTACTTTTTTGTCTCAAATTGTGCAATAAACTTGGTCATTGATTTTACGGTGATTCCAGCTACGCTGACAAACCATTTCCCCCTGGCACTGTCTATATCGGTAAAAGGGCTGGGTGGGGTCCAGGAGAGGCCCCAATGCTCATATCAGAACTATGAGAAGCGGCTATCTCCACACCAAAATCACCCTCCTGTAATGGGCAGGAGAAAATGGTCTGACTAAATGGCTCTGGCATGTAATGAGCTCAGGGGGTCAGAAGTGATATCTTCCTTGGGGAAAAGGATTTTGAGCTCCTCGGGGGACACGATCAGGGATTTTGAGGGAATTATAAATCTTTTCCAACTGATTTTGACCATCATACGTGCCCCTAGGGACCAAATCTCTTACACTCCGGCCTGGTTTGACAAAGAGTGTAGGCAACAGCGCAGGTCTCTGAGGAAGAAGGCCAGGAGTCTCCATCTCTATCCATCATTTGCTAACAGAGCTTCCTTCTTAGAGGCTAGGGCGCAATATAGAGCGCTGTTGGTACAAAAAAAGAGACTTTTTCAAAAAAATAAATGGAAAGCTCTGGAATGGGCGGTTTGGGACAGGGATCCCAGAAGGTTTTGGGCAATGGTTAGGAACATAGGCCCAATGTACAGGCAAGTAGGGCGGATAAAGTACCTCCTAAAGATTGGGTGGAGCACTTCACAGCCTTGTTCCAAAATGATTCCATTAGTGGGACCCTAAACATACGAGGAGTAGATAAACTGCCATACTGGGATCCCATTACACCAGACGTAGTAAAAGATTTGATCTGCAAGGCTAAATCTGGGAAATCCCCGGGAGGGGATTATATCCCTATGGAACTTTTGAAGTCCCAAATTGAATGGTGGTCAAGAATCTTAGCAGAGGTCTTTACAGTTATT